>JAAGNO010019824.1:8196-52623 GCA_033439905.1 Ceryle rudis
CACCATCAGTGGTGATAGTGACATAATTGCCATCAGGGCAGTTTTGTTTGATACTGGTTTTGTGTATATTTGTATATATTTCATTGTATTGTTATTATTTTACTTAAGGCAGTTTTAGTTTTCTTTTCCAATCCATAATTCTCTCTCCCTTATTCCTCTCAACTTCCACCTTGGGAAGGGAGAGGGGTTAATAGGAGCGTTTGTAATTCATCTAGCAGCCAGCCCACCCCTAACCCTTGACACCCATATTATCAGTGAATTTATTCATAGCTCCACATCTGGTCAATGGATATAATCAAATCTTATGTTTCATGGTTTCTACTAGTTTCCTGTAGAAGTCAGGATTACTTTTTTTCACTCGTTTTCCTCCAAATTGACATGAAATAATCAGTTTTTTCTCTCTTTCCATCTGCCTTTGAAACATACATTTAAGACCAAATAGATTATCCTAAAGCTCACAGAGGGTAGACAACCCTATCTCAAACACTTAATTTCCTTGACTGACTCAGCATGTTATGATCACATTGAGGTCCCAATCTGGGACAAAAACCAATTTTTTCTTACATTCAGATTGGCAGAGCAATCACCTTTTCAGTGCCAAAGACGTGGATCATTTATTTGCTTGGATTGTCTGTCTGTATCTTATTCCAAATGGAGACTTCATGGTCTCTGATTTTGTCTGTCTATGGTGCAGTCTAAAGCTGAGTCTTGACAGGCTTTAATCAAGGCAAAACCTGCATCATTTTATAGCCAGTAATATACAGGAAATTATGATTAAAATATCCATGCTTCAACTCTATGAAATAGTCAAAATCATTCTTAGAGCCTGAATCTTGTAAATCACTAGCCTTACGTTTAATTGAAGAAATTATGTTGTTTCAAAGCATTAAATTTAAAAAACAGGTTAGAAAATGGTCCATCCTAAATCAATTTTAAAAAATATATGTCCATATTCAGTTCTGTAGACTAAGTTCCTCATACAGTAACTGGAAAGGTAATTAACCTTTTTGCATGAGGTATCTAACTAGAAGCCAGTCCCTGAGTAGGTTATGAAATCTGATTTCTGTCCCCATCCATGCGATGAAGTTGGCCTGTTAGTAAATAATGAAACTACTGTCAACTTTACCTCCCTAAATGGAGTATCCAGGCGATGGTATTCATTTATGAGAGCTTTAAAAGGACAGAAGATGCCATGTCCTTACTGTCTACAGAACAGTAAGTAATCAAAAAAAAAAAAAAAAGAACTAAATCAGAAAGTCCAAGTTGAACATGCATGGAAATAACTCTTAAAATTGAATTCTGTATGCTACATAAAATGCATGTCAAAGTTAATGGCATGTGCAGTAGAGAATCATAAACCCACAATAGAGAAGGTACAGATGAATTTAACTTTATGGGAGTTTCATAAGGAATTAGGTCACATTAGCTTCAGTTAAGATGACAGTTATTCTACCCAAGGACATGGTATCTATCTATCTATCTATCTATCTATCTATCTATCTATCTATCGATCTATCTATCTATCAATCTATCTATCTGTCTGAACAAGCCCCTTGGGTTAAAGATGGAATCAAAGCTCTCTTGTAAGATTTTCAATGTATCTGTTTTCTGTGTTAAAAGTGGAAACTCACTTTCTTCCAGTCTCAATGATAGGATAGAAAACAACATAACACATGTATGGTCAAGCCCTACAGCCCTTTCATTAGTTAACATGGATCCAGAACTCTGAAAATGCAAAGTAAGCAGGCAACATATAGCATACTTCTAAGGAAATTAAAGCAAATGCATCTGTTACTTTCTGCAATGCAGAAAAATGTTTTCTTCAATGTTGATGTTGTGCCATTTTTTTATTTGCATTATTCTCAAAACAGTTTCTTGTGGCAGGGAATTCTCCTGATGTTTTTTGTTTGTTTGTTTTTCTTGTGGATAGTGCTAGACTGCAGTAATTAGTTTTCTGTAACACTCTAAAGGAGTTAAAAAAGAAGAAACAACTTCGAAAAAAATATATTTTTCCAATATGATTGTTCATAAATAATTAATAAGAAACTCCCCTCCCCCCTGCCCAAAACAAACTGCATAACACATACAAACATAAAAAACCCAGCATCTGTATGTCCCAGGTTGAATTCATGCTGGATCCATGGATGAATGCTGTCTTGTCCTGCTTGACTCTGTGACTTGGTCAGCATGTCTGAAACGTAGTCCCCAGTCCTTGGCCATACTAGGAGACATGCCAGAGCACACCATCTTCCCTCCTTAATGTCATTCTTAGTTTCCTTTGGAAGAAAACTCAGAGTTATGATAATGTGGTGCGCAGGGCAGTCTGCTCCAACCGTGGATGACATATGCCTAGAGTTCATCAAGATTTCAAGTCCTTTTCAGCTACATTATGTAGCCACAACCACAGCTCTTAACAAGAACACTATAAATATCTCTGTTTTAAGAAGCAGGCATTCCTATTGCCTTTTAATATAATAATAATTTATATTATTATTTTAATAATTTTTTCCATAACATTTTTTTACTTGTCATAAATTAGAGCAAATAGGAATTTATTTCTTCGTTTGTTTGAGGGTTTTTTTTTTGTTTGTCATACTGATATTTTCTCTCAAATTATCATCTGTGACCTCAGACTGTGGTATAGTAATTTTTTTCTTTTCCTTTCTTTTCTTTTCTTTTCTTTTCTTTTCTTTTCTTTTCTTTTCTTTTCTTTTCTTTTCTTTTCTTTTCTTTTCTTTTCTGCTTCATATATGCTGTCCTAATTGTCAGAAAAAAATAGAACATGTGGTGACAAGTGTCCATGCTCTAACTATACCTCAGACAAAAGGACAGCTTTAAAAATAAAAGTGTCACGAAGTGATTAGAAGCTAGAATGCCTGCAGTAAAACATTTTTTCTCTGAGCTTGACCCTAGTGTGTCACCTAGCTGCCAGTACTGCAAATCGTTTATTGATTTGTTGTATCCAAGGTTTTTCACAGAATCACAGAATCACAGAATGTTCAAAGTTGGAAGGGACCTCAAAAGATCATCTAGTCCAACCCCCTTGCCAGAGCAGGATCAGGTGGGTTTTGAATGTCTCCAGAGAAGGAGACTCCACAACCTCCCTGGGCAGCCTGTTCCAGTGTTCAGTCACCCTCACCATGAAAAAGTTTCTCTTTACATTTACAAAGTACTTCCTATGTTCCAGCTTGCACCCGTTGCCCATTGTCCTATCATTGGACATCAGTGAGAAAAGCCTGGCTCCGTCCTCCTGACACTGACTTTTTACATATTTATAAACATTAATGAGGTCACTGCTCAGTCTCCTCCAAGCTAAACAGACCCAGCTCCCTCGGTCTTTCCTCATAAGGGAAACATTCCACTCCCTTAATCATCTTTCTGGCTCTGTGCTGGACTCTTTCGAGCAGTTCCCTGTCCTTCTTGAACCTAGGGGCCCAGAAATGGACACAATATTCCAGATGTGGCCTCACCAGGGCAGAGTGACTCTCGACTTACTAACTACAACCCTTCTAATATACCCCAGGATGCCATTGGCCTTCTTTGCCACAAGGGCACATTACTGGTACATGGTCATACTGCTGTCCACCAGGACCACCAGGTCTCTTTCCCCTACGCTGCTTTCCAACAGGTCAGTCCCCAACCTATGCCGGTACCTGGGGTTGTTCTTTCCCAGATTCAAGACTCTACACTTTGCCCTTTATTGCCTTTATTTCATTAAATTTCTCCCCACCCAAGTCTTCAGCTTGTCTAGGTCTCTCTGGATGGCAGCACAGCCTTCCAGTCTGTCAGCCACATCCCCCAGTTTTGTGTCATCACCAAACTTGCTGACTGTGCACTCTGTTTCCTCATCCAGGTCGTTGATGAATACCTTGAATAGTACTAGTCCCTGTACCAACCCTTGAGGGACTTCACTAGATAGAGGCCTCCAACTAGACTCTGTCTCATTGACCACAAGTCTCTGCCTTCTATCCCTCAACCAGTTCACAATCCACCTCACCATCCGATCATCCAGACAACTCTTACTCAATTTAGCTGCAAGGATGCTGTGGGGGATGGTGTCAAATGCTTTACTGAAATCAAGATAAACCACATCCACTGCTCTACCATCATCTATCCACCTGGTTATGACCTCATAAAAGGTTATCAGGTTGGTCAAACATGACTTCCACCTGGTATAACCATGTTGACTACTCCTAATGAGCCTCTTATCCTTGATATGGTCCCTTCCAACCCCTAACATTCTTTGATTCTGTGATATGCTTAGAGACAGCACCAAGGATGAGTTGTTCCATCACCTTTCACCTCTTTCACCTATATCAGAGAAATCTATGACACAGCAAGTGCTATTTTGAATAACACCACGAAGGCATCTGAAAATATCATTGCAGATCAGATAGGTTCACTATAACATGAATATATTAAGTGAAGAGTCAGCACTGGGAGGAAACTGCATTTACTTGATGAAAACAGTTTTGATGAACAGTGAAAAACCCTCAAAACCCAGTTATATTAAAGAGTAATCAAAGCTCTCTATCCTATTTCAAATGCCCAGTTTCTCAATGAAAATGCTACTCTGTGTTTCTTTTGGTTTTTTTATGTTCTGATGCACAGTTACAGTTGCAAGACACGTATGAGCAATTTTCGATATTGCAGCTTGTTGCAGGTATCATTGCAATAAACAATATAGATTCATCACATTATTTAGGTTGTTTCCTGCAAGTACGCCCACTTACAAAGAGGATTAAAACTGTTTATGGTACTTACTCTTTATAGATCCAAGCATTCATATATTTTAATTTTTATGAAGTGCTCCAGGTTTTGCCCAAATCACCTCTTTTATTTGAAAAAAAAGGTATGCAGAGAAGATCCACAGTGTTATGCTTTAATTCTGAGTTATAATGTTCTTTCCATTAGGTAGAATATTTTGAACTGATGTTGCCTTTTCTAGAAAACAATACAATGCAGTTTTATACAATTGCATTTTAAAAGTCTCTTTATCAGGCTTCCAGTTCCACACACAGAAGAAATCTATCATTTCACTCCATAGTGTAGTAACCACAGGCTATTGTTAGCATTTTAATAAAGTTCACAACTGGGTGTCATAACAGAGAGCTATCCTTTTAATATCTCAGATGAAATCTTCATTCTTATTTCTGTGATAGTCTGAATCTCATATTGCATGGCTCAAGCCAGAAAAAAATCCTCTCTCAGACTGTTTAAATGGTTTTTTGGCATATCAGTACTTTTTTATTGATCTTGATACAGCAGACCAGAGAAGTATAAATTGGTATTCTTCTTCTTTACTTAATCAAATTTCCAGTTGTATAATAGTCAGCCAATTGAAAATAATACTTCAAGTAGCCAAGCTTTTAGCTTTTCATAAAGCAAGCTGTAGTAGGGTGTTTTGTGTCATAAGATTTAACATATCCATCACTACTGTCCATGTATGTTTACTTCAAAAATAAAAGAATAAAGTACTTCCTATTCAGTGGTTAATGTAATTTTCCCATTCACTCTTGTCATCTGAGCATATACACTAAAAGACCATATTCTATATTTTAGCCATAAATGACTCCAACTTGGCTGACCTACACTTTCTGCCTTTCACTAATTAACTATTAGCTAATTTCAAGTGTCAACCTCATCGAATTACTCAGTAACAAGGAAAGCAAATGAAAAATTTTGTAATATATTTGGTATAACTGGCTTCCTCTGTAAAGAAAAAAGACTGGTTTTACTAATGTCAGGATAAACTTCAATTTTACAAGTACACAACAAGGTCCAAAACAGTGTGGACACTTTGATGTCACTGTGGACCGACAGATACAGAAAGTTTCCTGGCTATTGCTATGGATATGTATAAAAAAACAGTAGGCATTTTCAATACCTGGTGTAACCAATCTGACACCTTAAAGTCTGTAATAATCCATGGCATGAACCTATGTCATTATTTTGCCATTACAGTAAGTGCTTTTGCAAATGCTGGTACGGGCTCAGCTTCTGTGTGTTGTAACAGTGGAATCTATTGCAAACTTAGCAGAGGCAGTGTGTTGATCAGAAAGTGTCTATTGTTGTATTAACAGACTATTTCCCTTTCCATGGACATTAAAGCTGCTAAGGGATGCTGTAAGGGCCACTACCTCTGGTGGACTTGAGGTACAGAGTGTTCCTCCTGCTCAGCCACTGGCACCCAGTCTGGCATGCCCCAAGGCCCAGGGGTATCTATCCAGAGATGATGGTCATGGCTGCTGCTTTCCATTTACAAGTCCAACTAGCAGCAAGGCTGAGTGTGCATCCCAGGTGCACACACACACACACACACACATACACAGAGGACACTGACACAGATGTCTACATGACTGCCACAAACAGGAAACTGGTGGCATTTAACAACATCCACGTGTACTGGGTGTATGTGGTTACCAGAACTGATGTAACACATAACCATAGGTAGCCAAGTCCCATTCTCCTTCAACCAGTCAGGACTGAAGTTCACACAAATGCACCCAGTCTGGATTTACACACACAGACAAACAGACACAGACATAATTGCAGATCCCTCAAGCATCAGCATCCTCTGTACGACTGCTACACCTGCCTGCCTCCCAAGCACTCTTACCTGCTCCACTGCTTTCCCATTTGCTGGCTATTCCAGCTTGGTGGTCTCTAGCAAAACCACACAAACTCTCACACCTGTCTCACACACACTCCATACTCACTTGACCCTTCCGATACCAGCATGGACCCTCTGTGTGGATTTGGGGCCACCTACTTGCCATCTGGTTCACACCCACACACACTAGGTTAGGGGAAGATATGAAAGCAGTGGTCCATGTGGCTCTTGGCATCTAGACACATGGGCCTTGTCGCCACTCCAGCTGGTGCTGGAACCCTCATTCACTCCAGCTACTGGCACTACGGGCACAAGGGCCCTGGGGCTTGAGGTCTGAGTCCAGTTGCTGGCACTTGCACCAGCCACTGCAGGCCCCCAGGTGCTCTACACTAAACGCATGGGTCCTTATGACCCAGGTGCCTCCCAGTGGCTGACTCTGAGCTCCTCACTCCTTCCAGTTCCTGGCACCATGAATACATGGGTCCCTATCTCCAGCGTGTCTCTCTTGTCAACAATACTTGTCAACCACTCTAGCCTCTCCAGTTGCTGGCTCCTAGACCTTGCAGGACTCACACATGGGTTGAAGAGTGGGATAATACAGAAAGACAACTAAGAAAGGATTTAATAAGAAGATGGGATGTCCACAGTGATCGGACTGGCAACTGTTTACATGTGATCAGCTCCTTTAATATTTGTTTCTTTCTATCGTTCCACACCAGTTCCTGCCTCTTGAAATTTCCTCAGTAAATTTTGACTAGTACCACAGGTCCCCCTCAGATTTCCAAAATTCTTATGTTCAACTTATTTCTGCTGCTTTATCAGTTATAAAGCCAAGGTTCTTATCCATTATAAAGTCCAAGTTGGTCCTCTCCAAGACTATGCCACATCAATGGTGGCTGAAGGGTTTCACTTCTTGTCATGGTCTCCGCTATGGTTTAACAGGTTTGTGTCTCTGTGAGTTTTATTTATAACTTTGCCTTTCACTTATTATCTCCTTCGAAGTAAGAGTTCCTTGATCTGACAATCTTACTGAATTAGATGATCTTGTAGTACACATTCCCACAGGTTGGCATGGTCACCAAAGGTTGTGCTTGAAGTACAATGTTATTCATCTTTTTTTTTTATTTACAGTTTGAAAGATACCAAAATTAATTAATTTGATGTGTTGTAGCTCATCTGCAGAGTATGATGGCACTTATTCCTTACAGGATGGAGTTATTTTATAAACCTATATCAATAGTCAGATTTTTCTGAATATTTAATAGATAATATATATCATGCATTTAATGTTTGTCTATTTTGAGGACTTGATTTTTGATAGAGCAAGTTTGAAGCATGGAAAACTTTGGTAAAATAAATCTAGTTTCTCATAGGAAACTATTTTACAAATATACTTTAACATATAGTTTGGACTGCTTAATAGAAAGAATCTTCTGTTATCTGGTATAAAGATATTTTAGTGAATATTCCACTTGTGTCATCCTCAGTAGTTACATAAAATGTATATAATGTAGCCAAGACTGTAGAATTTATGATTACGAATTTATACTTTTATGTAATTTCAGTGTCAGAGAACTTTCCCTAACTACATTTCTGTATATGACACAAATTAATCAATATTCATCTATGTTGCTCTTCTTTTTTGTCAATAACAAAAGCATTACAAAGGAAGTTGTTTTTCTGTATGTATGCCCTCCATCATTGTGTACTCCCTAAAAATCAATAAAAAATCCAAAAGTCAAAAGCCTGATACAAATTTCATGAAGACACTTTAAACCACTGCCCTGTAATATCTCCATGACTTTCCTATGCATTTAAAATGAGTATTTCCCAGAGTTCAATTCACTCAAAACTGAAAGAAATGTAGTTTATCAATGTTCTCGGTCCTTACAGCTTTGCTAACACACAGAAAGAAATTATCCCACGCATAATAATGATCAGCTGCATAAATTGTGTCTGTGGACTGTAGCTTTTCAACACAGTTTGGATCTGTTTCTTCCCCCACCATTCTTAAACAAAGACAACAGCCTGTTTTTTACTGAAGGCATATTTTTAGTTATAAAGGAACTGCAGTAGGATCACAGAATCACAGAATGGTAGGGGATGGAAGGGACCTCTGGAGATCATCTGGTCCAACTCCCCTGCCAAAGCAGGTTCACCTAGAGCAGGCTGCAGAGAAACACATCCAGGTGGATTTTGAAAGTCGCCAGAGAAGGAGACTCCACAACTTCTCCGGGCAGCCCATTCCAGTGCTCTGTCACCCTCAAAGGAAAGAAGTTTCTCCTTATGTTTAGGTGGAACTTCCTGTGTTCCAGTTTGTGTCCGTTGCCCCTTGTCCTACCACTGGGCACCACTGAAATGATACTGGCCCCATACTCTTGACCCCCACCCTTCACATATTTATAAACATTTATAAGATCCCCGTTAACAGCAGTATTTGCTTTGGTACAGCTGAATAAACATCAACTGTATAATATTTTAAAAATATATATATAGAAAGAAAAAGGTTATTTATTTTCAGCTATGCTAAATTTAACCTATTATTATTTATCATCTAAACTGTTTCCTTTTTTCTGTTCCATGAGTACTTAGTAGGTCTCTAATCACAGCAGCCTGGAAAGTTATGGCTGTGCTGTTTCAAAGCTTGTGATTATCTTCTGGCGAAGATAGAGTTGTGTTTATCCATACTATATTCTGCCGGTTCATACATAGAAAATAATATTTCGAAGTGTCAAACAGAACATTTTCTTTTAAGTTTGAAATAAACACACTTTAGTCCTTCATTATACTATATGGAATACATTTGATTTCTGGCAGAGAAAATAACATGTTACTGTGAATGTTTCAGGCAAGACCAATATGGAAATAGCACTGATTTAGCATTTTAAAATTCAGTAGGAACTGTAGAATTCCACTGATTTAGAAATGTCTGAAGAAATATGACATGAATGCAGAGATACAGGAAGATTATCTTTGTTCTTTGTGAAATGGCACCTTTTACAGGTAAAAAACTAGTAAGTAATGAGCAAGTAAATTTTAGTGTTAACACTTCTCTGTGTTGTAAAGGATAAAAGCATGCAGGATTTCTATACGTGCTAGCTACTATTTCTTTAGCATATACATTCTGTTATTACAAGATAATTATACAGACAATGGTGTGTTCACTTTTACAAGTTGTGAAGTGGAAACCCACAATTTCTTAAATTTCAAAAGCCACTTAGAGTTTAAACAAGAGTAAGAGAAATGCTATGTTTGAAGCTATGAGAAGAAATTTCCAAGAAAAGGAGATGATAACTGAGTTCATTAACTATAATATATGAAACAAAAAAAAAGGCTTATCTAAAGCTGTGTAAGGAATATGGAGGAAAGAAAGAAATTATGGGGTCTTTTTCCATTTGTCTAGAGATTTAGATAGTGGGCATATCAAAATATGGAATTAAAAAGTGCCAGTATAGATTCATTGATCGGTCATAACAGTAGAATATGTAACACTTACCGTCAGACTTGGGAAACATGCAGTGTTTCCTTGTTTGTCTGTTTGCTTGTGCCTTATATACCCCAGAAGAAATTGCATTCATACTTGCTCTTTAAAAGTGTTCGTGGCAGCTTTTCTTTTGTCATAGGAAACACACTGTTGTGCAAATGATGATCAGATTTTAGTAGCATTCAAAAGCTCAAATCCCCCAGTTTCTGCAGAAAACTAAAATTTTAATTTATAAAGGAGATAAGACATGGGAACAAAAGCAAAATCCAAAGCCCTAAGTTACATGCTTTATACAATACAGAGAAAGTATCAGCTATTTCAGAAAAAAAAAGATCCATCAGAATCAATATGGAGAACAAGGATTACTGTGCATGGGAATGTGCTTTAGTAATATCGCCCAACTGCTGGGTTAAGTTAGATCCTGACAATCACTCTGCCTTCCTGCAGAGGAGCAAGGGAAGACTGCACTTGATGGCCCAGCCACTAAGTGCCTTTTCCTCCCCATCTGCTTTGCTGGGTGGTCAGGATCCTACCAACCCCTGTTGCATCCATTTGAAAGGAGAAGCTGGAGTCCTTCAAGGGGGTTGCAAGCCAGCCTTCTTGGCCAATGAGTGTGCATGAATCCTACCCCTCTCAAGGCATCTCTGAGCTGTAAGGAGTCATTGCACTTAGCTCAGCATTTACAGCGCTCAGGCTTCCTGTGAAGGATGCAGCCTAAGTCCTTTCTGACAAAAGCAGAGGTCAAGTGTTTCCTTCAAATCAAGGCCAAGTGATTTTAGCCAATAGTTCAGCAGTTACGAGATTTAGATAGGCAGTGGCATACCTGCATCCAAATCCTTTCTGTTCCTGACAGGAATTAAATTCACATCTTTGACTCACTAAGGGCAGTCTGAAACCATTAAGCTATATTATATTTTTAAAAAGAGATAAAGCAGTTGTTCATCTTTGCTTGGAATATTAGAGGATTAACTGGAAGCAGAGGAAGAAAGAACATGCATAAGGACAATCGATTCTCTGACCCAGTGATAAAAGCATTTAACTGATAGGAGGATGAACTACATTCCATTCCCCACTACTAAGAATGACTTGTGCTTTTTATAACCTCTAGTTCTATTTTTATTTAATAAAAAATGGATTAACTTTTTATACAAACAAGCATAATATATACACACTGAAACATAAATTTGCAGTCCTCTTTATTCCCTTACCAGGCATATTGAATGAGCTCAAGCTGACCCAAAGTGATGAAAAGAATAAAAATTTAACAAAGTGCTGGTTCATTTTATAATTGTAGAGGAGTATGCAAGATTCTTTTATCAATCAGAATCTATATTCAGTGGAATAATTATCTTTTAAAGGCTTTTGGACTTCTTTATTTTAAATCATGAACTATTTTATTGTCTCCTATTTCTGTGCTACATATGCTTAATCTTATTATTGGACTAAGCAGATATAGCAGGACTGTAACATCTGTAACTGTTGAGCCAGGCCTACCAGCACACTGGGGCTTTAAATGCCCGTATCTGTTGTACTTAATCCCCTCACCATGGTCAAAATAGAACAGATGCAATGCTCCTAAAATGCGACTGAGCATTCTCTCACTCTTAAGTCTAGTGTTTGCTGGAAATCCATGAAAAAAGCTACTCCAAAACAAGGAATTCCACATTCTTTTTGGTTGAAATAATGACACCACAACAGATATTTCCATACCTTGCCTGATGCAGACATTCTGAGAATTAAATTTTCCTACTCGTTATTATTTTTGATCCTTACTCCCACCGCTGTTTGTTTCCCCCAGATTGTTTACCGATGGAGGGCTTAATACAATTAACATAACAGAGGCCTACAGAAATCTGCAAACGTGCTCTAAACACAAATAACTTCCGATTGTTTTGAGCTCAAAACACAGAAATGTAATGAATTTAATTAACAAATCTTTTAATACTGCCAGCAGAATAGACTACCATTAATAAGAATCCATCACTGATAATTGTTTTCCAGCCTGCGTAAAAGCTTTGTAGATCAGACATGGTGAAACAAGCTTGTTTATCTATTATAATTATATTGTGAATAAAGATGTTGCTTTCAGTGATCAGGCTAAGCACTTCTGTAAAGCTTGAAAGGCAGAATTAAGGAAAAAAAAAGAGAAAATAGGTGGAGTTTCATACTGAAGTAATTGAAAGAAAGGGCTGACCTTAGATAACTAGCACTAAAACAAGTCATAACCCAAGAGAGAAGAGAGAAGAATAAAAATAGGAAAAAAAACCCCAACCAAGCGGAACTCAATAAGTGGTGTTAGTTGATAACAACAGAACTCAGCTACAGGAACAGAACCTTCCGCTCAAACATTTTCCCTGAATTATGTGTTAGTTGTATAGAACTAGATAGAGGACCGTTAGGACACATTACATCTCCTTGAGTCTACCAGTCTGCAAGGACACATATTCACTAGTCCATCCCTAAAAAAAAGAAAATTACTTTTTATTTGCTCTTAGTTTGAGCCACTAGCACTTTAAAGACTTGTAAGGTGATGGCAGCAGCAACAGTCCTTTGGAATAATTCTCCCAGCATTTAGTTTCCCTGTGTTTTGTTTGAATGAGTTACAGAAAGCAATGGAGTAACCTCCTGAAGCCTATTTTCTAAGTCTGGTAGTTTCTCCAGCTACTACTGGAAAAAGATTTGCTGGGAATTCCAAATTCATCTGCTCCTTTGAATTCCAGTAATGAAATAATATCCTGTGAATATTTTTTTTCTTTTGTAATTCTTGCAGTATTTATTTAATCAATACTCTTTTTTTTTCCTATTTTTTTAATTCATTCTGAGGAAAAGAAACAAGTTGATGCTGGCAGGAGACCTGGGAAGAAAAATCTTTCCATCGCTTTTCATCTTCATCATCTACCTCTAGGATCTAGTCCTTGTAGCTTATCTAGATAGTATTAGTTCTTTATACTGTCCTAAGCAGATGGACATTCTTCTGACTTCATGACACACAGGCTTTTGATGCATTTCCAGCCTCTTCAGAAAGGAGTTTGCAGATAGATGGTAAATATATGTTCAACATAGTAGAGAAAAGCAGATAGCTGTGAGTTTTTGTGTTGCTGGATGAACAGTAAAAATAGCCATCCCTAAGTAGCAACTTACACATTACCTTTAATTAAAGTCAAACTATTGCTTACTATTTTAAAATCATACTTTTGTTTTAAATTTAACTTGGGCAAAGTAGATCTAATATATACTTGTCTTGAGCATTTTCCTTCTATTTGCAATACCTGTTCTGTCTGTGGTTAAGATTCTCCATCTGACCTGAGTGATTGCCTTTCTTCATGTTGAAGGACAAGCTAAGCTTTGAAAGTTAACCACAAGATGCTGTACTCAGGGAGCTAGGAAAGTTGGCAGTCTTCTGTTACAATTAGTGTGCTTTAGTCATTATTAAAACATACATTAATTTCTTTTCTGGGCAAGTACTCCTAGTGATACACAACCAGAAAATGCATGTCTCTAGTAGATTATCCAAAAAATGATTCTTCCCCTAAGAACATAAATAAAATATGCTGGTCTGCCAGTAATGTTTTGGAGCATAGACAGGCAACAATACGCTGTTTAGCAAGAAAACAGAACTTTATGTAACCTCAAGTCCTTAGAGATAATGAAGGCTTTAATCTCCTAGGAAAGATAATTCATATCTAGAGGGTGTGCCACAGTAATTAATTTTCCTAGGCAGAAGCTAAGTCCAAGCTGTCAAGGCTGCTCCACAGAAGAGATGACAGATTATTCTTTACAAAGCTAATTGAAAAAATGCCACACAGCTACAACAGGATTAGCAATGTTAGAAACAAAGTAGGGTGAGTGGCTGAAGTGCCCTATATTTACAAAAGACATTCTTTCCAAGTTCTTTACAGAGACAGGAAACACTCCTCTCCAGAAACAATATTGTCGACTTTCCTATCACTCCAGAGTCAAACCTAACTAGGTATGGTTTAAAACCAGCAGAACTGATAGGCTTTGCTGCAGAATTGGTTTTCTTCTGCCTAGTAACTCATAAATTATCTCATTGCTCATGATTACATCCCTGCATAACCAGGAGCAAACCCCCATAGAGTTCTTTGTGGTAGCAAATACAAGAAGAAATTCCAATGAGAGGATCACAGTGCTTGAAAGGAGGAACTTGATTTGCTGTACTGATTTGGTCTGGAAAAAAAAAAAAAACAAAAAAAACCACAGACAGACAGATTGGGTTTTGTTCTCGTGCAAAACACAGCATGAAGTCCTGGAAAAATCAAAACATAAGCTCCAACTTTACATTTTAGTTTCAGTGGGCTTTTGATCTACTCTGTTATTGGATGTTTACAAAGATCTACTTCATTATCATGCTGAGGAGGAAATACCCCCCCTCGGCCCCTTTTGATGACCTCTTTTTTGTCTCTCTCTAATCCTGCTGCTGAAAAATATAATGAAACTCACCATGTTGCCACAGCAATCACAGAAAACACATCTCTGAACTTAAAAATAATCTTGGGGAGTTTAGACACCTTTGGAGTTTTCTGTCTAAATCTGTGGAAAACATCAATATGGTGTATGAGGGAGAATCCTTGCAGAGGTCTCTAGGAAAGACTTGTAAAGATGTGCTTAGTAACCTAAGATGGATGACACATAAAGATCCCCAAAATTCTCTGTTTTTTACTGATTTAAAGGAAAATTTTCTTCCCAAATTCCTTTGAAGAGCTTCTATTCTGTATCTGACTCCAACTGCACTCATGCACTTTTGAAAATCTCATTGGATACAAGTTTGACACTTGAGGCACCTAAATGACTTTTAAAATCTTATTCTACACTTCTAGCAAACTGTGAGGGAAAGGAAGTGGAAAACAAGCAAAAAGCAGACACCAGGAACTCAAATCTATTTCAAAAGGTTTCTTAACATTCATTGTATTCAGAGCCAGTGTGCTCATGTTGGGTGTTGAAATGATGATAAGAATTGACATCGCTTAGCTTTGGCCATCTGAATTATCCAGTTACCCAGGCAGTCTCTGTAGGTTTCCTTTATCAACAGCAGTTGTAGGTTCCTCCAGAGGGTGGTTCAGAGAATCCTAACTGAGGTGTTCTGAACTACTGTGGAGGAGTGTTTTTCTTTCCAGTACAGGAAGCCTGGCTGGTTATTTTATTTACCTAAAGCAGGTATTGAAAGTTGGACAAAGTCAATAGACCCTGTAACATTTATTTTTTACTATTATGTGAGAACGCAAGACTACTCTTGTAACAACAGGAACCGTCTGAGAATTTCTAATTGTGGGCAAAGCAATGCAGCCATAGCATGGTTATTTTTGAGATGTGATTTAATTATTGGGGAACACCGGCACAGTATTACCCATGAATATTACTGAAAGTATATTTTGATTTCCTCTCAAAGTGAGGAAGCTAGTTTTCAATTCTGTCAACATCCACTTTGCACTCTTTGTCCACATTTATTTTATTTTAGGTTTTATATACATTCTGTGTGAAAATTCACAGTTGACCATAGGGCACTGTGTTATGTATAGAAGACACAGAAGTCTGTTTTGTTTCCATAGAAGTAACTACTTAATTTCTTCTTAATCCAAACTCTTTCATTAAAAATGAATGGAAAATATAGACAAGATTTTAATTAAAAAGTAAAACGCAGAAAGAACTGAAAACCTAATCTTGCTTCTACAGCTTTTGGCATGGGGTCCTATACATCTCTAGAACCTCATTACAGATAGACATAAACAGCCTACAACTGATCCTGTTTGCCCTTACCGAATTCCAGTATGTTGGGATTTTTTTATAGTTAGTGTCTTGAAAGCACAAGAATTGCAACATAACTAAGGAATTGACTGAAAATTGAAGGAACATAAGTTAATAATGTTTGTAATGTAGTTAGGATATTTTGTGCAAGCTTGTTTTTCCCCTGAGTAAATAAAACATACTGTTGAGCGATGGGAAATGAGAATTTTACTGAAATGCTAGTAAAAGATTCAAGGGTATAGTTTTCCACAGAGATCAGAATGACTATTAAAGTATTTCTCATAGACTGATAAAACTCAAAGAGGAGATAATTAAGGGTATTGTCTTATAATACTTCACTCAATTTACCAGAATGTAGAGAAGGTAAGAAAAAAGAGATTCTACTCCCTTCCCTACAGTAGAGGAAGAATAGATTTAAACTTAGATCTTTCACTTCAGCTGAATGGCTTAACTGTCCTTCCTTTCAGAAATTCTCAAACTGGGTCATCTGAGATGTCTCACATGGAACACGGACTATCCTGGAGATTAGAAAGCAGAAGTATAAGAGCTGAGTTCCAGTATTTACACATTCAAACCATTTACATGGAACAGAAAAACAACGCATTCATAGATCTAATAGAGCTGATTAGAACCATGAACCCAATTCCTATACAGAAAAAGAGCAAGACATGGTAAGATGCATTTGGATGAGATGAGTAAGATAGGTTCAAGTACTGATTAAAAATTTAATCCTTGTTTATTCTAAGCTGAGCAAGTGCTCTGCCTTCTGAATTGCTGGATGAGAAGCATGAAACACTACTGATTGAATCCGAATAGCATCGGAACATCCAAAACTCTGTGTTGGATGGGGGATTTTTGGGTAACTTGCCCGTTCACTAAGGAAAACCAAATCATCCATCTCCACTGTGGTTACCCAGTATCCCAAAAGTACTGATTTGCTATTTTCTAATACTGGTTAACTGGCATTTGTCTTGGGATAACTTTCAGTGAGTAGTACAACTGTGAATTATGTAAATAGAAATGCAGTAACAAACTCTCTTGCTAACGATGATAGTTTCTTAGTAATTGTATGTATCATTACTGTTATAATGTTATTTATTATGTTAATTTACTACAGTATTCCCATTAATTATTTCTAAATGTGATTGGACTACTTGCTATTTCTGACACTTGATGCAGTTAGGAATGACGTGGCCCACATTTTAATTAATTTGTTAATGTTGCTATTATTTGGCATGTGCAATACTGTGTACTACTTATTTTGCAAGCTTTTTTTTGTTGTTTTCCTGCCTTTCCTGATGAAGTAGCTTTGTCTAAAGATGTGGCATAGAACAAAGGCATTTTCCAAGATTAAAACAAACAAATAAACAAACAAAACCCTATATATATATTTGTCCAACATATTTTCACTATTAGATGGAACATTAAAAAAAAACCCTACATGTATATTTTTTTATCTGTCAGAAACCAGATATAAACTATACATCAGCACCAGCAGAAAATCACATACCAGCTTTGTAAATGTAAAATATTGTTCTGGAGTTTGGAAATGGTGAATTAACCTCTCGGGAAAGAAGCTGGAGGTGTTACTGAGCACTCTATTTTCAGGGTAGGGAGGGTGTTCACATCTTGACTGATTCTCAGATAACTGGGAAAATGAAATAAAAAAGAGATTCTGCCTAAAGGCACTGCACTTTACCATGCTTGATCCTGATATTTCTTCCGGAAGTTATCTGGGCAAGAAATGCATTAAAAAATAAAGAAAGAAATCAGCAAGGCTGAACAAGCAAGGATAAGTGCAAGAGGTGAATGACAGCTAAAAGTAATCTGAATGAGTACAAATGGAAGTTTTAACTTAAAATGTCTTACTAAGCACAAAATGTCTCTGGCCTCAAAAGCCCCACAAGACCATCTCTGTGGCAGACCAATCTATTTAAACAGAAAGGTCAAACTGTCAAAGAAACTAAACTGCCTCACAGAGCGGTAGAGCAGATGATGAACTGGGAGGTAATTTAATGAACTCCTCCAACCTCCATTCCTTTGATATTTCACACTCAGAGGTATTTTGGCTCCACAGTTAGCAGTGCAGCAGAGATGAGTTCACTGAGTTCCAGAAAACAGCAATTATCCTGAAGAGAATTAAAGGAGGGAAAGCAAGCTTTAGCCCCTTTTTTTTCCCATAAGACAACTCTAGTTTCACAAATAGTTGTCTTCCATAATCTGTTCACCTTTTCAGAACTGTCTGTTTTTTCCTTTATAAACAACAACTTTTGATGCTGGAGAATGTCTTTGCTGCTGACACACAGGGAGGAGGACAGCACTCAAGGGTGGAGCCTTCAGGCTATTCCCACATGCCATTGTTTCCATCCAGGACTACGTCTGGTCACTCGGGACTATGAGCATCACTGGCATTTCCAGATACAGCTCAGAAGCAGTCCTGTTTCTACCTGACTAGATAGTCTATTTCCTCATCACAAACATGCAAGGAAAAATGTGCAAGCAAATTTTTTGTATACAAAAACTGAGGTCAGTGACCAAAAATACTTTTTTTTTTTTTTTTCACTCTCCTCTGAACTCTGATACATCTCATTTCCAGTTTAAAAAGTCCCTTTTTATCAAAATTAAAACCAATCAAAATTCAAGTAGAAAAGCATATTTTTGTTACCCTGCTTCCCAAATACACTTAAAAAAAATAAAATGTATGTGTGATTACAATAAATTGTTAATCAATTCAAGGCTTTTGACATGGTCCCCCACAGCTTCCATCTAGAGAAATTGAGACATTATGACCTAGGCAAGTGATCTGTGTGGTGGGTGGGGAACTGGCTGACAGACCATACCCAGTCATTTAAAGTTGGGGGGTTTTTTATTTTTTATTATTACCCTAAAAGGTTGGACTGGACTGACCTTGAGGTCCCTTCCAACTTGCTATTCTATGATTCTATGATATCTCACATGAACAAAGTATCTGGTAGAACACAATGGTCAGCTACTGTGGTAAAATAATGTTATGGTCTACCTGGATTTGTGGAAAGCATTCAACACTGACAACATCCTTATCTCTAAACTGGAGAGACATGGATCTGATGGATGGACCACATGGTGGATAAAGGATTGTCTGGAGTGTTGCTCTCAAAGAGTTGAACCTTCTAACAAGAACAAATCATTCATGCTACAAACATTTTGGTGCTTTATGAAACGGGCAAAGGCTAACATTCAGAACAATGAAGAAGAATAAGAAGCTGAAGAACAAGAAGCTGAATATATTCTTCTCCTAAAACACATACAATTCACAAAATTTGTTAAAATGAAAATGTTCGGGTTTTCTTCCATATAATAGAGTTAGTAAAGATGTAATTAGTGGTGAGAAAAATTAATAAGGGCAGTATTTTTATTATTTTACGTGCATCAATGCACACTGGGAATCTGATCATAACTGTGTAACACAGTTACATGCAGTCACTCATATCAGAGCAATTTGCACCATATAAGAAAGGACAAGGGTCCTTACCTATTCTCATGAGGTAAGCCATAGCTTACCTCATGAGAATAAAAGTGTACTCTTTGAAGACTGACCAGACTGCAGCTCATCTGTCTATTCGTTCCTGTTCTCCTGACAGAGCTGCTACTAGTGTGGCCAACTGATTGAGACAGGTAATTCTGCCACTCTGTTCTGCTGAGACCTCACCTGTAGTACTGTGTCCAGCCAGCTCTGGAGGTCTCAACACAAGAAGGATGGAGCCGGTCCAGAGGAGGAGCAGGTCCAGAAGAGGGCCACAAAAATGATCCGAGGGCTGGACCACCTCTCCTATGAGGACAGGATGAGGGAGTTGGGCTTGATCAGCCTGGAGAAGAGAAGGCTCCAGGGACACGTTATAGTGACCTTCCAGTACCCAAAGAGGGCCTACAAGAAAGCTGGAGAGGGAATGTTTACAAAGGCATGTAGCAATAGGAGGAGGGGTAATGGTTTTAAACTAGAGAAGGGTAGATTTAGACTGGAAGTTAGGAAGAATTTCTTTACTATGGGGGTGGTGGAACACTGGAACAGGTTGCCCAGGGAGGTGGTAGAAGCTCCATTCCTGGAGACATTCAAGGCCATGCTTGATGAGGCTCTGAGCAATCTGATCTAGATGGGGACATCCCTGTTTACTGCAGGGGTATTGAACTAGATGACATTCAGAGGTCCATTCCAACCCAGGGCATTCTGTGATTCTATAAAAACAGATTAACATCTACCAAGAAATTTATAGTTGAGTGATTTAAAATCAGCCAAAGTGCAAGACTGGTATCCTTCACCAGTCCGGCCTCAGAAACTCTACTTTTCCTAGTCCCTAAACTCATGAACTAGATTCCAGTTTACTTGAATTGTGGCAGTTCTAGAGCTACTTCACAGGGCAAACACGTAATGATAGTAAATCTATTATCCACCTCAGGGTAAACCATTCCCACTTGAACAAAAATAGTCTACAGTTATTTGCCTAGATTTTTGTTTTCTTATGGTGTTTGGCCAGTATAACCCTCTGCAGGTAGACAGGATATTCAACTAGCACATTAAGTTTTCTGAGTTGCAGGGAACGGGGAAGGGAATTAGGCTGTATTTTCCTAACATAGTAGTGCATGGACTACAAACTCAAAAGGTGTTTATAGGCCCTACTGATCACTCCTGATGAATGTTTTCTGAGAGAGGGATTCTGCAGCCATTATAGGTTCCCCTACACACAACTTCTGCTGTCTAACATCTGCACACTGCTTAGCAGTTTTCCTGAGATTCTGATTGTAGACACATATTCCCAAAGAGTCTTCATAGTATGTCACAAGTTGTTGTGCATATTAACTAATCAGTGGGATATATTATTATTTGGGCTGTGTTGTAGAATCTGAAATAAGCAGGCCACAGGGCAGCCAGACATAGAAGAGAGAAAAACTGACTTTGTAACAAAGACTGTTGTCATTAAACCCAAGTGATGATATAAACTAGACAGGGGGAGTGGGAAGGCTGGAGGAAGTAGGACAAAATGGAAGTATATGTTGACTGTCCCAGGTGGACATGATAAAGCCTCTGAATGATGGAAAAATTAGTTTTGCATGGCACCTTGAATGACTGATAGGAGAAGAGAGGAAACCAGAAGAAAGATGATGCTGACATGTGAACAAGGAATCCCAAAAGAACTGGATTCTCATACGTCAGCCTGTAAGATCAGATGACATCTAACTGTAAGTTCACCTGGGCAGATGTAGAAGTAATTTAACACATCCCATAGCTGCTGATATGTCGCACAGTCACATCAGTCACACTGTAAGTGACTGATAGTACAGTCTCTTGTTCTAATCGCTCTATACATTGAAGTTCCAAGGGAAGCAGAAGATTTTCCTGCCACTGTAGGGCTTCTTTGCCACCAGTGGTCTGTATGAACTGACTGGTGAGCAGGCAGCCCCCCTTCTGTCACTTGGCTGCTGTCTGATGAACACCCCAGTGGCACTCAAGGAGAAGAACACTTCTGACAGGGTTTCCAGCTTTTGTACATCTAGCAGTGGCCCACTGACATCATCTCTCTTGCATTGCTATTTGATTAGGATAGGTTTTAGGATAAGAAATTTTTGCCAGTGTGTCTTTTTGACAGAAGCTGATATTGTTATTATGAGAGAATGTACAACACCAAGCCTACGCCCACAGTGCACAGATATGTCAGAACAAGGTTTATGGGATTTTCTCCCATCTTTGTGTTGTTAGTATCTTCATAAGGTTAATTACCAGGATCAGCTGTATTGTATGTAAGATTAAGTTGATTTAAGGGACTAATTTGCCACAGATATTTTGCAAAACTATAGAGAGTAAAAAATAAAATGCCTCTTAAAAATCAGATTTATTGTGGTATATAAAGCAGAAGAAAATTACAGACAACACTCTATGTTATCGTAGCAAGAACATCAGTAGACAGTGAAGAATGTATTTGTTCTCACAGACAAATATGTTTGGTAATTTCTCCTTAATGAGCATGAGAATTGCATTATAGACATAGCTCCCGTAGATATACAGAGCATGTTCTCAGAAAGATTTTCAGGAAAAGCAGTTGTAGAATTTTCAGTTCACTTTTAAAAAACACTTTCCCATCATTAATATACTTCATTTGGAGTATAGAGTTTGGGTATGCAGTAGGAAGCAGTATATATTTCCTAACTCATCACTTTACAAAAATAGTGGTGTCCTTGTCAAGTACCAAACAGTAGGTTCCTCCTGCCTGCTCTCCCCCTGGGCTCTGAAGAATCGGTATCCTCATTTCAACAGGTCTTATATAGCACTTAGGGAAAGAGCTTTTACCAATTCATATTAAGAATGTATGCAGCTCAAGTAGTGCAAGTACAGAAAAAATGAGAATAAAAAATTGGATGGAAATATCCCATTCTTGCCATATGAGCACAGGAGCTGTCTTTTGACATATTTTCATCAAAGAGTAGGAGAGCAGGCAGCATAAAATTACTAAACTGGAGAAGTAAATATGGAAAAGAGGAAAATATTTCAAAACATTTCTTTTTCAAGATCTGAGGCAAATAAAACACTATTAGAACACAGGAGATGATTACTAGTAACTGTGAGGGAAAGAAACCTACTAAACTGATCACATCATAAATATTATCTTTCTGCCTTTTATCAAAGTTTATTATCCAATAATCTGAAATATACAAGTGAAATATTTCCCTTTTCTAGTAGGAAAATTCTTCTGATGCATAATTTTCTGAAAATTTAGTAGTATCACAGTTTCATTGTTCATCTGTGGCAAAGCACAGACAGACTACAAATGGAAAGAGGACCTGAAGGTACAAGACAGAAAATGCAAACAGGGTGAAAACCAGAAATTGTGTCTAACCTGGTTTAATGGTAATTGAAAGTTCCGGGTGTAACTGTTTGGGCCTGTGTTGCCTTCAAATAACACAAATCACCTACAGAGCAGCACTACAGGAAACAAATTAAATCTGCTGATAATGCAGAAGTCATTATAAATGAAAGTCCAATTATTTCAGTGAACAAAATTAAAAAGCAGTAGTAAATAGGCTGATGAGGCAAGTCATTCTGAAGTGATGAATGTTGGGTTTAAAAGTGAACAAGCAGATATCTCTAATGTGTCTGAAATCAAAAACAAACCTCAGATGTGCACTTGCATTGTTGAACAAGTACAGGAATACACAAAAGCTCCCACAGAAGGGAAAAAGCCTTGCCCTGGAGGACAGCCAGTCATGCTGGAGATAATTTCATTCCATATGTGCAAAATGATGATGATATTTTCTTTGGCATGCAGAGTTACTGGGTTTCTTGCAAAACAAAGTCCTGCATCTATGGGTAGAGACAGGCTGGTGTCATTTATGTCTTTGCTTGAGAGCCAAGACCTCCTCCGAATACTTCTCTTCCAGGTAGTGGGTGAGTAGAAGATTCATCAGGTAATTATTCTTGTCTTCTATGAGGCTGAAGGAAAGGCAGTTTTCTGAGCCCTTGCCAGCAGAGCTGGGTTATGGCATACTTCACATATACTTCAGCTGTTCTCATAAGTTGAAAAAAAAATCCCATACACTTCAATCCTCAAGTGGCTAGAGCATTTTAGTAAACAGGGACCTAATTTTCTGTGTTTGGTTTATTTATTGTTATAGGGAGATAACAGGATATGCTGTTACCAGTTTTTCATTTCTGTTCCAAAGAGCATATTCTTTCACCAAAGTGACGGAGCTCTTGTCGTTTTATATTTCTTGAGCAATGAGTTGCCTTGTGAAGTGTCACATCAGGTTGTGTCAGTCACATTGCTTTACTTAATAGTGGAATGAATAGATTTCAACTGGAGCAGAAAGTCTGAAGGGGTTTTAAAAGCAGACTTGAGGTAACAATGACCTTGCCCTTTACAAGTACCTACAGAGAAAAATAAAATAGAAGTGAGTGTTCTTGCAAACAGAAGATGCACATGTTCCCCATCACCCAAGTAAGTTTTTGCATTGGTCATTATTACAAGTGTGATTCTCCAACCGCTTGGTTTTAGCCCACAGATCTGCAAATCATATTACCTCTGAGCCATTTTGTAAGACCATTTATCAAGAAGCTGGATATAAAGATGTGTGATGTGTGTGCATGTAAGAACTAAAAGCATTAAAATACTTTGCATAGTATTGTTCTTACCTTATAATGAACGAGTTACTGGTGTGATGAATTTAGAAATAATATGTGATATAGTGCTCAGTCAGACACAGTGGGAATAGGTGCTAAATCAATCACTTTGAAGTGCTTTACTGCTTATTCACTGTGAGCACAATCTTAGAGTTCATTCACAAGGCTGTCTTCTGAACATTCACCCTGCAAATCAAACACTAGCTGAAAGGTATATTATATGGCCATAGAAAGAGACCTGTGGGTAAAGAAGGGAAAGAAGCACAGTTTACATTCTTTTGCTTTACAATAAAATGATCTTTAATTCCTGGAGAGGGTTTGCATAGTAGATCCGAGGTATAGAAAATTCAGTATAGTCAAATAAGGTACAGTTTGTGAAATATTTAAGGTGTACTTATACTTCAGGATATTCCAAGGGTTCTCCTCTCTCGAACTTTATAGATCAGAATAATGAAAGCTACCTTGGGCATGGGCTCCAGGACAGTGGTGGTGTCATGCAGTAGACAGGGACCTTAAGTATATAGTGCAGAGCCTGGAATTTGAAGGAAAAATAACTATATTTTCCCTTTGGATTTCATAAAACTTTCCAACTTTCTCTGAAAAAAAAAAAAAAAATCTGTATTCAGAGGATATTCTTGTGCTAAACATAATATCTAAGCTTTATTATTGGCTTTGATACCTCAGTGAACTACAATTGACTATTCTAGCCTTGAATACCTGATGACTTATCCAGAAGGCCTAATAACATGGCTGAACTACTCAGAAGGCTGAAAATTTTGCTGAATGACAATCAAATACATCTCTGTGATAAAGGCTAAAAAATTGTTGTTATGTATACTTAAAATATATGTGGCTGAAGGATTTTGCTCCACTTTTAGCATGTTCTTGCTTTGAATGGGAGAGCTTTGGAATATGAAATCTCAACAAGGGAGCTAGCTTGCAGTGCAGAAATAACATTTATGCTCATTATTGGGAAAAACAAGCAAAAGCATAACAGAGTTGCTCTTGTGCTTTAGCTTACTTTAAAACAAATGAGGCCACCACTCTAGGTACATCTAATTAACAACAGTTGAAAAATGTTCTAAGCCACTTTTCCTATTAGACAAATGGCTATAGGATTTAGAAGAGAACAACAGTTTTCCCAGTACAAGACTCTAAACTGATCTCTGGGGTATACTGACAATACGAGAGACGATATTTTGGGAAACAGTAGATATTTTAAGTTTCTAGTGGAACTTCCCTCTCAGCAAATAGATGAACACAGTCCTTTAATATATAAAAGCTGACATGGATGATAGCAGACCGGTGTGGGTTAACCCCAGCAGGCAACTAAGCCCCACACAGCCACTTGCTTACTCCCCCTGTGGGATATGGAGGAGAACTGGAAGAGTGAAAATGAGAAAACACATGCATTGAGATAGACAGTTAGGTAAACAAAAAACTGTGGTGCAAGCAAAGCAAAAAAGGAATTCATTCACATGAGCGTACAGGTGTTCATCCATCTCCAGGAAAGCAGGGCTCTGTCACACATCAAAATTGCTTCAAAACACAAACACCATCATTCCAAATGTTCTCCCAACTTCATGTCTTGAGCACAACATTATATGGGACGGAATACCCCTTTCATCAGCTAGGGTCAGATGGTCTAGCTGTGTCCTCTCCCAACTTCTTGCACATCCCCAGCCTATTCACTGGCTAGGCAAAGAAACTGATGTCCTGGGTTTGGTTTGGGTTAATTATCACAAACAGCTGCTGGCCCAAGAAACTGGGAGGGGCTGCAACTGAAATAAACAACAAAACCAGCCACTGAGTCATGTCTCTATATAAGGGGAGGGCTGGCTCAGGGTGTGGTTTTTCTTTTCAAGATGTTCTGTTGTATAGCTTTGGTGTGGCTAGAGCAGGGGAAGTTGGCCTCTTGGGAACAGGTAAGGCATTCTTTTCTGTGTTGTTTTATTAAATTGTCCTCTCAACCTTGGGGTCTCACCTTCTTTTTCTTCCTCACAATTCTCTTTCCTATTCCACAGGAGGGGGGTGTGGAGGCAGGGGGGAAGAAAGAATTGTGTGCATGGCTGCATGCAGGTTATCTGGCAGCAGAGGTTAGACCACAGCTGAAAAGACCTTGACTCTGTGTAAGAACTGCTCAGCAATAACTACATCATGTCTATATTATCAACACTTTTCAGCCCAAATCTAACACATAGCCCCATACCAACTACTATGAAAAAAGTTAACTCTATTCCATCCAAAACCAACACAACTGCACATAAGTTTTCCTTGTCAAATAATTTAGTTCTTATGGTCTGATTCACTCATCCACTCTATATGTAATTTGGTTTATTCCTGGAGTCTTCTCCTTCGAAGCAAAGTTACGTGTTTCTTCTGGATAAAATCTTCATGTAACGCTCTCATTACTTTGCTCTGGGAACTATTCTGTATAGGAAAAAGGAACAAAATTGCACCAAATTTCACTTTCTTCACCCTGTGGTAGCCTACAAGGCCTACCCTGTTTCTTCAGGTTGCCTCACATTCATTTTCCTTCATGCAAAGGAAAACAGATACTTAATCTTATGTTATATATGCTCAAAGTTATACTTGTAAAATAGATACTTAATGTTTTACTACAAAAATGTAAGTTTTGGAAGTCTATGAAACAATCTGAATTTTCAACCCCCACAGTTTTAACCTGTGACCAAGGGTATGTCACAGAGAATCCAGAAGATACTTTCATCAAATACAATGCAGTGTAACAGCAATACATGAAGAAGGGTTCATCTTTAGCATGGATGTAGGAGCTTCTGCAACTCTTGGCTTGGAGGTCTGGAATCACTCCCAGGCAGCACGTCCTTAACTGTATAAGCATAGTCTGTGGATTTGTCACTGAGCCAAGGACTTCCACAGCTTCTGTCTGTATCTGATGCCTCCGTTCAAGAAAGATGATGATAAAAGTATCAACATGGCAGAGTTGCAGGAATGATTAGAAGATTAACTAAAAAATCTCACAGTAAAAGACTCCAGAAACTACCTCTTTAGCTTAACATGAAGGAGGTTAAAAGGCATTCTCATTACAGCCTGTAAGTAGTTACAAGGAGACCAAAGATGTCATTGCGCCAGTATGTCTAAGCAGAAAGTAGAATATAGCTATGTTCAGGTGAGGAAAAAATCCATATATTTTTGATAGTGAAGATGTTAACCTTTGGAACATATTACCGAGAGGAGTGGTAGATCCATCATCACTCAGATTCTTTAAATTGAGACAAGATTTTATTTTATTTTTCCTGAAGACTTTTTCTAGTTCAAACAGGAATTAATTTAGGAAAGTTCTTTGCTTTACAGAAGGTCAGACTACATGACCCTTTCTTGATGGCTAATCCATGAAGCTATTAATATAACAGAGAATAATGCTGACGATAGAATTCAGCCAGCCGCTTGTCCAGTTGATAGGATACATTCTCTATAACATTCAGACTTATGTTTATAGAATGCCACTTAATTTTAATTTAAATAGTTCTTTATGTTGGACTGACTAGCCATCTCTTTTCATTGTATAACCTACAAAAATAGCAGCATCTTACTTCTGCTGTTCATACACATAACCCATATTTAATTCCATACTGTTCCTTAAGATTTGTTATATAGTTACAAAATTAAGTCCATTTTAAAACTTTTCTATTTTGTTTGACTGTGCTTTTTTTTTTCAATTGTCTCTACTGATCAGATTCAGCATATTTACCTGTTTCAGTTCAGGCTTCTGGCCTCAATATTCTATATTGTACTAGTTATATTTTCCATTCAATAGATGCCTTTTAATGACTTCTGTGTAGATCTATTCTACCATACCTAGAACTCATATTTTCTTTTTCCTTCATATTTTCCTCCCAAATTGATAATTTCAGGCTGCTTCTGCAAGGTTCAAAGTCATCCTATCACATAGGTATGAATAACTGATGGCAACATCAGACTAGCACTTGATATGGCACATGAAAAGAAACTCTTAGTTTGCATGTATATTTGCCTTTAAAATAACTTCTATCAGATCCCTCAGGGAGAAGAGTTAAGGAAGGAAAAAAATAAAGACATGAAAAGTCCAGTTTATTTGACTTAGGCATATATTGAACTGATACTGAGACACTGTTATCCTCTAACTTTCCTTCATATCCCAACCTGTGGTGACTCCAAAAATTCACTGATTCAGAAATCTCTTTGCATAGCTATTTGTTTTCCTCTCTAATGTCTCGTAGCACTCCAAAAGAAGGATATTGTATATGAATTACAATTCTGCACACGGATTTGCCATTTAATCAATGGAAGAGATCAGCTTTGAAATTTAGAGGTATCAGGAACAACAGAAAGAAGGTTTTTCTGGATTATTTGAAAATCTCCTTTGGTTACTTTTATAAATATAGCAACCTTCAGAAATCAGGATGAAGTTGACCGGCTTTTGATATTTGCTTCTGTTACTTCCCACTGTTCTACTTGGATAACCACAGTAAGGGAGATCTAAATTCTTCCAGGAACATGGAAGTATGGCTAGCAGGTTGAGGGAGGTGATTCTCCTGCTCTACTCCACTCCAATGAGACACCACTTGTACTGCATTCTGCTTCAGGACCCCTAACATAAGAAAGACATGGGCCTGCTTGAGTGGGTCCAGAGGAGAGACACAAAGATGATCAGGGGGCTGTTTAAGAAGTGTTAGAACAAAGCATGCATATAATGATACCTTTCCAGAAGAATCCTGGCCAAGTTTTAGCTGCACAGCCTTTTGTATAAAAAGTAGTGTCTTTGCAGTCAATATTTCTTAATGGATATTTCTTCCATGAGACTATCCAGCTATTTTTCAAAACTATATATAGTTTTAGGCAAAGAATTTCACAGCTGGTTTATGTGATGTGTTAAGGAATATCTCCCTCCATCTGTCACTAGCTAAGAAGACTTATACCATTATTGAGTTAGATTTTACTTAGAGATTATTTCCACCCATAGTTTCAGGTCTTGGTGACTTTTTTTTTCCCTATTAAATTAAACTTTCATTTATTAATTATTGTTTTTTTCTTAAAAGGTAGCAATTCCAGCTACTATAGATAGCTGACATTTTACCTTGTCACCTTTGAACAATGTTTTTAACTATAGACCAGATTCTGCTAATCTTTCTAACAATAAGTAGTCATTTAGGGCTGCATGAAACAAGAAGATAGATGTATAAGGTTAAATGTAGTCACAACTTAAGCACTTAAGTCCATTTTTTTTTGTTGTCTTTAAAGTATAATTTAAACAAATCGGTAAAGAGGTCTAAGATCTACAGGTATCCATTTCTTGATATAAAAACATCTTGGTTTCCATTGTTTTGTTTCTAACTCAAAAGTAACTTTGAGCCTGACAAAGCCAAACAGATGAGCATTTAGCTTATGTCTGTATGTCTAAATAAATTTGGTTTTCATTATCCCATTTTTCTCAAGAAGCTCAAGCAATTAATGCTTGTATGTGTGATGTACTGTATCATTTGTCAGGTTTTACATAAGATGAAGTGATAGCTACCCCTGTATTTCAAAGGAAAGTATTTTCAAGAGAAAAAGAATGTTGCCCATTTGTTTTTTATGGAAGGTTGTAAAGTAGATTACATCAAATTCTCAATCTTTACTTAGAATGAAAGCATTCCAGTCACTAAACAGAAAATGCCTTTTTTTTCTAGAGTCATACTTAGTAAAACAATATTTAAGATAAGTTGCTTGTAAAGAGTGAATGTCAAAGGTCCTGTGTTATGCAGAGCTCTGATGGGTCAGAGGTATATTTCATATAAATATACTCATGTATTGTAGTAATTAGACATAATTTTGGAATTGGAAAGGGTGGAATCCTCTTTCTGTGTCACTTTTTTTCAAACATTTACCTTAGGCAAAGAGATTCTGCAAGTAGGATACACAGCTTAGTATACTAGTGCACAGAATGGATAGCTAGGATTAACTGCTGGGCTAAGCATTAACATGTTCATCACTCCCAAAAGTCAGCTAATGACTTTTGGGTAGACAAACAGATGCTATTCAGATGGAAAAGGTTGCTTCTGATGTTCTTAGGAATCGATTGGCACCTTGGTATTGTTGATTTGCTATTTCTTGGGGGTTTGGGGTTTTTTTGTTTTGTTTTCATTTTGTTTGTTTTTCTTTAAGATTTATATTGGCATATTAATACTTTTTCTCTTTTATTCTTGAGCTGTTAACACTCATCATCTCAAAAATTCTGCCTCTGCAGTTTTACCAAGCTTCATGCCTCTACTTCATGGCAGGTCCAGAGGAGGTCTATGAAGATGATCCGAGGGCCAGAACACCTCTCCTATGAGGACAGGCTGAGTTTGGCTTGTTCAGCCTGGAGAAGAGAAGGTTCCAGGGAGACCTTGTTGTGGCCTAACAGTATCTGAAAGGGATGTACAAGAAAGATGGGGAGGGACTTTTTACAAAGGCCTTTAGTGATAGGATGAGGGGTAATGGTTTGAAACTGGGAAAGAGTAGATTTAGATTGGAAATGAGAAAGAAATTCTTCACTATAAGGGTGGTGAGACACTGGAACAGGTTGCCCAGGGAAGTTGTGAATGCTCCATCACTGGATGTGTTCAAATCCAGGTTGGATGGGGCCTTGAGCAACCTGGTCCAGTGGGAGGTGTCCCTGCCTTGTGGGGGGGGCTGGAACTAGATGATCTTTAAGTTCCCTTCTAACCCAATCCATTCTATTATTCTATGTTTCTATGACATTCTGCTGATGTTCTCACAGATACTTCTCACAACTGAACTGTTTCCTTGGGAGTCTAAGTGAAGGTTATGCAGCTGGGACATACTGGGAATAGGTTTTGTACAGCAAATATTTGAGCTGTTGAGATCAGTGTTAGGCGTGAGTATATCTGCATAGACCAAGAGTTGCTTATGTGCTTCATACTACAGCTTTTTAATGTAAAAATGCCCAATTCTTCTCCCTCACAGTCAGGAAGAGACACATATCCCTCTTCCTCTCTGAAACCCAACAAATCAACTCTTATTTTCTTCAGAGTGAATCTATTTCAGAGGCTCATCATGCTCCATTCTCTTTTCTCCCTACCCTCATGTGATGCTCATGTTCACAACTCTTTATAGCCTGGAAGTTGCTACACTATCGGACAGACATCATGGAATGCAGTGCTTCCAAGCAAAAATAGGATCCTTCACTAATAACTATGAGTGCCTCAGTACTGGCATCTTCCCCTCATGCCTCCCAGAAAGATTAATATTACCTAGATTTCCATATTCTGGATTCTTAAAGATTACATCTGTCTTTGAAGAGAGCCCAGAACCGTAGATCCCTGACAGCTGAAAGGTCCCATTGCTGCAATGATAAGGATTTTAGGGATCTTCTTCTCTTCTGCATTTCCTACTAGATAATTTAGTCAAAGCCACAGGACCCTGGCATTTGTAGAGCCCATTCAGAGGTACTCTACCACCTCTGTTCTTGAGGAATCTGAGCAGCTGATTTAGGTCTGTGGATTCTTCTGCTTAAAAGCTTAAAGCCTAGGTGTGGCCACATGCATTCCCCTTTTGAATTTGAGCCTTATTCTTTCCAGTTTCTAGCTGAGTACATTATAACTCCTATTATCATTTTACTGCATAGTTGATCAATGTTTACACAGCTGCATGAATACAGCCCAGTGCAAATTGCACCATGATTTTTCTGCCTTTTTTTCCGAGCTGTGATCACCATCAAGATTCTGTAATATCCTGCCTGTGGAATAAGATTCTACAGGGATTTTTGTTTGTGGTTGCTTTGGATAAAGTATCTTCTGTACCCTTTTAGAAACAGTATGCTCTCACTGACAGCTTGTTAAGTTTACAAGAAAAATAAATCTCTTTTATTCCCAGATGTTCAGCTCATCTGCCAGAAGGAGAACTGGATTAGGAACCGAATAATTAGAAGGTGACATATTACAGAATATAGAGCAAGCTACAGTTATATCAGCTCAATGATCTTTAAGTCTGCGGAAACTACTGCTTCTCTTGCATGTAAAGCTTTTGAGCCATTAAAATGTGCAAACATAACTGTATGTTGTAAGTCAGCTACACAGGCAATTTGTGGGTTTTTTTTAATGAACACATAATTTTTTTCTTAGTGTAAAAACATCAGGTGAGTACCAGACATCTTAAAAATTCATAAAATACATGTTAAAAACCTTTAAAGAAAATATTTAGCAGCAAAGATCCATGAGTAAATCTTGATTGCTAATAAGTTTGTGGTTCTGCTATTAAATTTATGATCATTATTTTTTGATTTTTTCTTCATTGTTAAAGAAATATTTAAACAGATTTTTATCAACATTATATAAACAGAATTACACCAATCTAAAGAGGTTGCTTTTTGAAAAGGTGTGTAATCCACTACATAATAGCTGAGAAATTTCAGATCTAGTTGCAAACAATCTCCTTAATGAAGAAAATCTCTACGCGTAGTGAGTTCTAAGTTATTTATTTTTTAATTCATTATGCATTTCTGTCATTGTCCTGTTTTTGCTAGAATAGAATCATGGTATGCAGGCTGTTAGCAGTTTCGAGTCAGCCAGGACAGCTGACCTTGTGTTGGCTACAGGTGTATCCCATCCCATGAACCTCACGCTCACTGTAAAGGGGTAAGTTTGCTAAAAGCAGGAGCTCTTCTTGCTCCTTCTCTTCCTTGTCCAACTGCTCATCCCTGGAGGGGTTCTCTTACCATCCTGCTCCCAAGGACTGCTCTTCTGTTTATTGCAATGGCTGTATATTTGCTGGGCTGAGTGTAATTTTGTATACTTTATATTGGCATTAGTATTAGTTTTGCTGTTTCCTTAAATGTTTTAATTTTAACCCATTGTTCTCCTACCCTTTTTCTGATCCCCCTCATGGCTGGGGAGAGGTCATTGGGTGATGCAACTGCTATAGTTTAGCCCTGGATAGGAACTAAACATAGCCATTTATGCAGCTTGCATAATTTTTACTTCTAATAGTAATTTTAATTGCTCATTGGAAAGGCAGTTGTGATACTTTAACATAAATTGTAGAATCGCTATTTGAAACAATGTTTGAATTTTTGTTCTATAATGATCAAAATGCTTGCCAAGTTTATGACTTTATCTGCCTCTCAAGCTATATATTTTTAGCTATCGTTTCATCATTCAGCTTAATTCTAAAATATTTTCCTTATCCTTAAGCTAATTCATTACTCAAAGAATATTGTACTCTGTGCCAAAGAGATTTTTTTCTTTTCCTGACAAGTTATGTATAAATTAGATAACCGTGTTCACAATGGGAATATCTGTCTTCTCCAGAAGATTTGCTGTCTAGATGCATCTCAGTCTACAAGTATCTATTTTTACCAAATGAAAGATATTTCAATTTTGTCAGTGTAAGTGGGGAAAAAAATGCAACTATTGGAGAGCTAACTGAAACACTCTATTTTATAGTATCTCAGTAGGATTTTCACTGGAGAGCAAGTTCATTTGTTACAGGTGATCAAAGGGCTGGAACACCTTTCCTATGAGGACATACAGAGAGTTTGGCTTGTTCAGCCTGGAAAAAGTTCCAGGGAGACCTTATTGCAGCCCTATGGTATCTGAAGAGGGCCTACAAGAAAGGTGGGGGGAGACTTTTTACAAAGGCCTTTAGTGATAGGATGAGGGATAATGGTTTGTAACTGGGAGAGAGTAGATTTAGATTAGAACTTAGGAAGAACTTCCCCACTCTGACAGTGGTGAGACACTGGAACAGGTTGCCCAGGGAAGTTGTGAATGCTCCATCACTGGATGTGTTCAAAACCAAGTTGCATGGGGCTTTGAGCAACCTGGACTAGTAGGGGGTGTCCCCCCGCCCCCGTGTCAGGGGGGTTGGAACTAGATGATCTTTAAGTTTCTTTCCAATTCAAACCATCCTATGATATTAAAAACTCAAGAGTTGATAAAGGAATCTCTATGCAAATTTCTGCTTGGCAGAAGGGTTTTCTTAAGGAACACATCAGCAGCTTTGGCAATGCATTCTTCCATGCTCTTTCTGTAACTTTGCTGGTCCTAAATGACAAAATTTTGCTGCACAGCTGCAGGTACTTCACAGAAGAGAGCCTTGTTTATTTAAAATGCTTTTGGGCATTTATCCACAAAAGACCTTAGCTTCATCCAAATATGCATTCTCCACAATTTCACGTAGCTAATCCTAGAATCATACAAACCCTTCAGAAAGCTATATTTTCAGCATTTAAATCTCTCTAAATAAGTAAATATCTTTTCATGCGAAGGTAACTATACGTTACAGAACTTGAAATTGATAAGCATACATTAATTTCTTCAGTCATTCCATTCAATAGTATTAGTCCTATTGATAACATAATGTTATTGCCTCTCCACTTGCCCATTCTGTTCACGTTGTTTTCTTGTGACCAGTCTATCTCATGCTATAGTGTAGTAAATCTAGTTATTAGTAGATTCAGCCACTTCTGTTTAAGAATTATCAAATGTTTGCTGACCATTAGTTTGAAAATTATTCAAAACTGCCATAAAATGCTGTCTTGAAGGTATCTCGGTGAAGGTCTTCCAAGGACTGTCAAACACTTCATGTGGACAAAATATACCTGTTTAGAATATTGGATTTCCACTTCCCAGATAATTTGACTCATGTTGAGCAGCTAGGATATAATATTTTTCTTTTATTTTCTTTTTCTTTTCTTTCTTTTTTTTTTGTATGGGGGCGTGTCTTGTTTGTTTAAGTTTGGTTTATGTTTGGTTGATTGGTTGTTTTTTTCTGTTTGTTCTTTTGTGGTTTTTTTTTTTTGGGTGGGGGGTGGTGGTTTTTGTTTGTTTGTTTTCTTTGTTGTGGTTTGGTTTTTTTCATAAACCTAATAAACCAGATCTGGTTTGTGTGATTAGATCCTGAGGTTGAGAATGGTTTGTGATGTATTCCTCATCAGCTCAGGACTGTGTTAATCCAGAGCAGTGTTTGGAAGTCTGAATGTCTAGTCCTGGGACTGTGCACTGCACAATACAGCAGGGTGTCTTCAGGTGAAGCCAAGAGATAAACCTGAGCTTGTTTTTGAGTCGAATTCTTGTACATAGTCACATGTACCTGGACTTGCTACCATTTATTTTCATTTCAGGTAATCAGTGGGTCATTAGCAGATTCATTAACTTCAAACTTGGTCAAACCAGTTCTGCTGGAAAGTCCTACAAAGAAAGCTGCAAGAAGCTCTACAGTAGAGCAAATGTTAGCTTTCAACTCCTCTGCAGTGCAGACATTGGGCACCATTTGGCCCAGTCGCTTCCCTCCACCTCTCACCCTTGTGTCTATTATTCAGGATTGATGAACCATAAAGAAAATGTAACCCTAAACTAAGGCTGGGGATAGGGCTCTGAAGCAGAGAATGAGGGGTAAACATGAGCTGGGAAATGTAGGAAGACTCATCTTAAAGTCCCTGGTGAATCCATATGTGCACAGAAACGTATACACGCAGAGAAAGCATCTGAAAACTTTTGCCCTTGGGATCATCATATTTTATCTGAACTATAATTCTGGAGAAATGCTGCCGATTTAGCTTCAGTTTGTGCTCAATGAAGAGGTTCGCTCCAGTTCATGGCCATGTAAAAGCAAGTTATATGCTGGTTTGAACTGGTTTTTTATTAATTTTGACTTAGTCATACCCACTGAGTGCAGCACTGTAACACCTAAACTGCTTTGTATATTCATCTCAAAGTAACAGCCATTCTATGGGCACTGCTACAGTACCAGGCACCATGCTTGAGTTACAACCCTCACAACAGTTCTCGACTATTCATTCTCTGCTTATTTCCAAGTTCCTCAGAATATATCAGCGCAGGAAATGGATGTGGCAGGCAAGCTGTTGTAACAGCCAAGTTTATTTTTTAGACTGTGATAATTTAGTGATAGAAATTAGACTTTTCATATTAATTTTGTAGCCTCATGACATTTCAGGGAGAACTGGGTGCCCTCAACTCCCAGGACATACTGAACAGTGCAGTGACAGTTTCCTGATGAGTTTATGTCCTTTGCTTGATAGTATCTTACAGAAAACCTTGAATTAACTTCACAGTGAGAAGAATCTGGTGCTTATGGATGTTCATACATGATAAAACTAGTTGCACTGTGGAAAGTACATTCCTATCTGTTGAAGACTTCTCAGTAAATCACAACAATTACCATCAGTCACACATTGTACATAGACAGATGTGTACAAGCATTAGCAGAAAATGCCATAATGGCTTCTACACTAAAATACGGGCATTAGCTCATCAGCTTAAAGTATGATGCTGAGCCACATGGTACACATAAAGTAACATATACATAGAATCAGAAGTGGTTTATTGTTTGCTTGGGTTTTTACATTTCTAGAAATAACAGGAAACTAGCAAAAAACAAACTCCAAGCAGATGCCAGGAAGAACTTTTTCAGGAAAAAGATTAGAAGTGCATGGAGTAGCCTAGTGGGCATTAAAGTAAAATCACTGAAGTCATTCAAAAAACAATTAGATTAGATGACTCCCTGGGGAGACTGAAGGAGAAATATGTCCTGGTAGGATAAAAAGCCTTTAGTCCTTAAGCTTTGTATCTATTAGACTTTCATTGTATTAAGTACACACAAATCTGAGATACATATTATATTAAAAGATATTGGTTTACATCATCAAAGCACAGACTACTATGACAACATCAATTGATAAATGCCTGCTGCTGATAGCTCACCCTGGCCTGACAAGTTTAGATTGTTCTAAACAGACAAACAGCTACACATGGAATGTAGGTCCCTAAAGTGTTTATCTATTCAACTTGATGTTGTAATATATGTGTTCCAAACATTTGTGTTATACTGGATTCCTTTTGAGCGACATCATCTTCAAACTCTCTTTTTTCCAAGTGATGCATCAGTTAATAGAGATTGTATATATAAGGAGAAAGCATAGTAGATTACATGCATGAACAGCCTCTAAGGTCAATATTGCCTTTTTAGTGATTACTGAATATCTGCTGTTGTAATTCTTCTCTATGTTAAATATTTTTTATCCATTTGTTATCCATTTAACTTAGGACATAGTGCTTTTTTTTTTTCCAAGTAATTTTATTCATTTTGCTATGCCTTTCTAACACTAAACACAGCAGTGCTACCATAGCAATGAAAGTTTGACAAAAGCAGAACCTATAGCATTATAGTGCAGAATTCTATTGTGTAGCTCTATTGCAAGAAAGCTATCAAGAGAAGGATATAAACTCATCAGGTAACTGTCACTACAAAAACTGTTCAGAGTACATTGAGTGGAAATAGCACCACAATTTAATTTTATTAAATTCTACTAACGGAATCTAAATGAAATATTAATATATTGAAAAGACCAGTGCAGTGCTGTTTGGTCCTACTGCTTAAATTGACATGATTTAGAGACCAAAATGCTGCTATAGACAGAAATAGGATTCCTATTCAGAGAGATCCAGTCCACATCCTGGAGTGTCCAGTGATCCTAATTTGCACTTCAATGCTGTGCTTCATGTTAAGAAAACTCCTAACATAGATGTCTAAATTTGCTGACCAGTCACAATGATAATTTCATAGTAAACTGATACACTCCTGAGCCACCATCCACAGAGATGCTAATGCAAAAGACTCCTGTGAGAGGAGGAAATAGAACCAAGTTCATTTTGCCCATACCATGACAGTTGAGACTGTGTAGCCACTCAGACCCATATCTTTAATATTGACAAGTGATTACTGACACTGGAAGCCTGATCGCCAAATCTCTCCCACAATTTCACCTGCACATTTCCATCAAAAAATGATCAGGCTGAAAGACTTACCATTTTATCTGTCAAAGTAACCTGCTGATCCTGTCTAGGAGAGATTAAAGAGAAACTACACAACAAAATTATTTGGCCTGTATAAGATATGGAAAAAAAAAAAATTTCCAAGGTGGTGTGTGAGGGTATGTCATTTCCTATGGCAACTTTTGACATTTTCAGTTTTTTGTTCCACTGGGGATTCGCAGTCAGCATCTTTCAACTGTTTTCAGAGAAAGAAACATGTTTGGCTCTAGACTAACAGTACAGTATTTCATTTGGGATATTCTTCAGTCCTGGATTCTCTCGTTGCTTCTGATCACAGGTAAGCTAAGCAGATATCCCTGTTACAGTGTGGAGCTGATGTATGTCAGTCACTTCTTTCCTGTTTTTGTTGAATTGCATACACAAGGAGTTTTTCAAACTGTGTCTCAGTTGCAGGTTGGTGATTTAACCAGTAGTTTGGAGAATGGAAGAATGTTTCCAAAAAACAAGTAAAATCCCAGTTTATCCTCAAAAAGTGAATCAAAATTACAGATTACAAAATGACATATTACAGAAGTGTTGAATACTGTCAAACGATCCTATTGTCTCATTAGTGCTACCAGCATCTTTAAGGATGACTCACCAGTTATGCTCCTATATATATATTTTCTGAAAGCCCAACTACCATCTTCAGATACTGCTGATGAAATACATACAGATTACTGTCCTTACACAGCCTGCAAATTCTTGAACAGTAATAATTAGAATATATCATCCTGCTACAGTATTCCACCCATGAGCACCTTGGTTAAAAAGATAAATGATATTGTATTTAAATGGTATGAACTGTGCATGCTGCATCTGATGTACCTCTTAAACTTTTTCTCATTAGACTCTATTTTGTAGAACAGATCATACAGATTTATGTTCTTTGGCCAGCTTCTGAGCATGCAGATGGGGACTTGTTGCCAGAAGCAGACATTTTGAAGTGCTGATGGAAACTTTCATACAGAAAACAAACACCAGCTTCTGATATTCCTAAACTCATCTTTTATTGTAGGTTTCTGGGAAGTATCTGCCTGAAGTTTGTCAGCTTCACATGGATCCACACCTGCCTATGTCCTGGGCTTCTGTTAGTGTCAGTGAGTACTGCCACTAGCTGTCATAAACTAAAAGTTTGTGAATAAGGAGTAGAAATATAGTAGAAAAAAATGTAGCTATTTTATTGTCATTAAATTATTAATCAGGTTCAGCAGTATTTTAACAAAAAAAAAAAAAATTAGAATATTATCATGTACAAAATTCCAACAGCCAGCAGTTCTTTGTAGTATATTCTAATGATTTATTCTCACAGAATGTTGGGATAATTTGTTTTGTCTTATTACAAGAGACTTTCCACTTTTTTTTTTTTGTGGTGCAAGAATAGTCAGCAGATCTAGCTGACTGAATACTTTGATCTCTTTACATGTTGGCACATTGCTATCTGCATTTTATTTCTGAATAGAAAGCAGGGATACCTGGTATGCCAGTCAACCTACTTTTTTTGTCTTTCTGAGAGTCTGACTCAGTTTACCCAAAAAGCAATGTAAAATTTGTAATTCTGGCCGTGTAAAACATATTTGATTGTCATCAAACTCAGCTTTCAATGGAAAACAGGTATGAGTGAAGACATTGTGGATCCTTGAAAATGATCTAATACCAGTCTCTTCAGTTCAGTGCCTCTGAGCAACTGGGAGTTCATTCACTGTAAAATAACTTCACAGACCCAAGCATGTCATTAGAGGGGCTTTATCTTTTGCAATTTTCACAATCTAACCAAAAGAAACAAAACCCATGATCTACCTGTTACTGTCACTACCAGATAAAAAGTAACATCTACATCCTGGGTCAGGATGTGTTGCAAGTTTCACATTATGCAAATGTCTTTTTTGGATGAGTTGCATTGCTTCCCCACACCAGCGAGCTGAGAGTCTCATTTGCATCAGTAGCATACCAGGCCTTTGGCCCTGGCAGCTGGCAGCTCAACCCCACTGTACCAGGCAGGAAAGCTGACAGTACACTTCTGCTCTCCAGAAAAGGTCTTGCTTTGATCTCTGACTTCATATCTATAGGAAATTCACCTAGATGGGAAATAATTCCAGTGATGCTTTCCTACCACAAAAAAAGCATTCTGCTGTCATTAGTGTTGCTTAGGGAGGGCCTGGCCTTCAAGCACAACCTCATCAAACGTAGGTCAAGACCTGTGTCAGGTGCTTTGGCACTAAGAGGTATACAGTAGGATAGAGTGGTGGGAAATGCGCAAGCATCTGCCTAGGACAGTATTACTTTCCTCAAATGGGCACACAGGATTAATTAGAAAGAGGCCTTTTTTTTTGCCTATGAATGAATGGCTGAGCCTCTTTCTTCTTGAAAGTGAAGCATGATGTTTTTTAAGGCATTTTATTACAAGGTGATCAAGAACATGGTTCTTTCAGGGAAAAAAAACAAACCAAACCAAACAAACCAGCCAACAAAGAAATCTGGAGGAAGTCAGTGTATTGTATTAGAGACCTTAAGTATGTGTAGCACCACTCTGTACATAGACAATCATAAAGCATATTAGCTGTACTGTCTCATTTCTGTTTTCTTGGCAAAGCAATATATGTAACTATAAAATGCACCGAATTAATCAGACTTTCTGAGAAAACAAATTGTTCCTTTCTTTCACCTGTAATATTTATGTTGTTGTTGCTACTGCTGCTGATTCTTTCTTTTCTGGGTTTATATGCAGTCTGTTTCTTGAACAGTTCATTTTTCTTAAGTGAAGAAATAGGTTCTGAAGCATCATCATTTGAAAATATCTCTAGAACACACTTTCAAGGCATCTGTCCTAAACTTTCAATGCTTTAGGCTGTAATTCATAAAGTACCATCAGTCTGGCATTAGAAATAATCACATTTTTGTTATTTTATCTTGCAAATTGTGCACTTCATAGCTGTCATTCATTGAAAAATACCACGAATTTCATATAAAACTAATCCTTCTGTCATTCCTTGTTCAGTGTCACCCTGGAGATGGTGGCAAAAGATGAAAATTCACAAGAAATGATAACCTCTGTATATCAAAATGATTGCAACTTGTTCTGCATTTTCAGATTAGTGTATGAACTATAGAAATGAAATAAACAGCATATTGTTTTTTTAGAAGTGCCTATAATTTGTGATGAAAAACTTTGGGGAGCTGGGGTAGAATATATAGATACACTTATATTTACAGCTCTCTATCCCCTCTAAATTATTCACACAGTAAGAACTGCACATCTGAGTTAAACACAGCAGGCAAGGAATACTGAGGTTTGCTCTTTACAGTCTGCAATATGTGAGATATGTAAAGAAACAGATAGAAAAATAGAAGTATGGATAGGTTTGTCTCTGATGAAGATTTCATGTTCTTGTAACAGGCAAGTTCCCCAAAGCTTGGCAGTTCAATATATCATACACATGGCCAATATTTTCACCTGTGCATTCTTCCTTTACATTTTTAAGATTTTTTTATTAAAAATCTATTAAAAATAAATAAATATGGGGAGAATTCAAAGGCTAATCCAGTTGTTGATATTTTCTGAGCAAACACTAAGCTGCTGAAGCAGACTTTCAGCAGCAGCCTATGGAACCTGTTGATAGATATTCTTCAGTTCTTCAGAAGAAAGCAATTGGTCATCTCTAACCAGATATTGGTTTTGGAGTTGTTTTACCTTCTTTAAGCACTTTTCACCCTGCTATTCCTCATACTTGACTCTTTATGCCGTGAATTTACTCCACTGATATGTTTTCTTCCATGGTACCAAAGCCAGTACTGGATAAAAAGCTCTAAAGGGCGTGCAAGAGAACTCTAGAAGCTGTATTGAACAAAGATGGTGATTAGTCATAAATCTTAACATATCTGTTGGAAAGTACATCAAGACTCTAGCAAGAATAGGAAAAAGAAAATTTTTAAATTAAATAAAACCAGTTTATTTTCTGAAAGGTCATACCTGGTTAATATTGCCAGTCGATGTTCACAAAGACAAAGACACTGCAGCTAGCTTGGGGAGTAGGCTCTCAGAAGTAGAGTACATGCTGTATCAGGTAAACAGGAAGCAAAAAAAGACTTTGAGGATAGCATTGCAAATAGCAATTCTTAATGACATATACCCTGTGGAAAAATTTTGCAGAACAATTCTCAACTTTGGCTTATCACTTCTTCAAAGAGCCTCTGAGGCATATTTTCATGGAAAAGGAAGCAATACTGGCAATTAATTTTATGTTTTGCTTCCTTTGGGATCAGAATGAAGTTAGTGCACTTTCAGTGTTGTAGGTATTAGATAATACCGTGGAACAAGACACTCTGTAATGCTTGTATTTGCCATTGTGTGTGTTTTCAGGTATGTGTTTCTTCTACATCTGCCCAATGGAGCGAAAAAACCAACACCTTCTAACAGGTAGTAATCAAAGCTATCAGGTATACTCAGTTGAATATGTTTAATATGCTGGTGATCTGGAAACCTAGAGTTATTTTTGTTAAACATAGCATGTTCCACAAAACATCAATTTTAAGTGAGAAAATTTCAATTTTACAGGGAAAGTTTTCATTTATTTTAGAAAATAATTTCCAGTTCCCTCTCAGACTAGCTTATGATGGTCCAGGAAGGCTCCAGAGATTTTCTGATATCCCAGCACTGAATTAGTCCTTGACAAAGAATCACAGAATGGCAGGGGTTGGGAGGGACCTCTGGCGACCATCTAGTCCAACCCACCCCTACCAAAGCAGGTTCACATAGGGCAGGTTCCACAGGAATGCGTTTAGGCGGGTTTGAAAGTCTCTAGAGAAGGAGACTCCACAACCTCTCTGGGCAGCCTGCTCCAGTGCTCTGTGACCCTCACAGTAAAGAAGAATGAGAAAATTCATTTGTGAAAAGGCAGATGCCATACTAAAGGGTATGTTGAAAACTTTGATCCCAGCTACATCATGTAAATAAAATGTTAAAATATTTGTAGGTCTTTGCAGAAGTTGTGTATATTCCTTAGACACCATCATATTTTCTTGAATTTCAAAGAAAAATGAATCTATGTTATTTGCTACCTCATCCAACATTAGCTCTGATGGCTTCTATTGATTATTTTGTTGTGTTTGTCCACTGCAGTTCTCTGGAGTATGTAAGATTAACACACATCCTGGGGATGGCATGTGCCCTTGACAGAGGTCGGCATGGCGTCTTTGGAGCTGACACAGTTCTTTGGAAGTGGAACTTCCAAACATTTTCCAGTAGGGTTTTACATACTGGTGGTTCCGTCTCTGCTCCTTTTTTCCTTTCATGTCCAATACTCATCTGCATGTCATATTGCTCCACTTCTACCAAGAGGCAAGTGATCTTTATAATACAAGCAAAAGCTTTATTTATCATTCAGGATATTGTGCATCCTACTGTACTTCTAACATTTTAGCTCTGGGGAACACTGCTGTTTTCTCTTCTCTTCCCTGCTGCTGTACCATTGAAAATAGTAAGTTCCTGGGAGCTAACCACCTGCTGTCATATTGTAATGCTAAAAAAAAAACCTATTGCTCTCCATTAGTTTAAGTGTTTCAGTGTGATGGAAGAATTTACAGAGTTATCAACATTCATGAAATGTACAAAGAATTCTACAGTGACCTTTTATAGACAAACTTCGAAAATCTTCATAAGGCTTTCATTGAAACAAGTTTAACACACTTCTAATTTGTAAGTTCATTTCCTGATTAAAAAATTTAATAGAGTCATTATTCAGGTTTCCAATTTCCAAAATGTTTCCAGATGAATGTCTTTTGCATCAGCCAGCCTGTTTTCATTGCACAGATGCAGCAGATTATTTCCACCAAATGTACTTCACAGTTCCCATGATCTTAGTGGTAAATTTAAGCCAAGTAAGAATCTAAAAGGAGCTAATACAGTTTACATGTATTCAAAAATATAAGGTGCTGTCCATAGTAAAGATCTATTCCTTCCTGTATTTGCTTTATCCTATTAATCACAACCATTTGCCTGCCATTAGTAAGTGACACATTAGCTACTGAAATTTTAGGATGAAGTCAGAAAGGAATGACTTCTTGCTGAGAAGAAGACTGTTTCACAATTAGATTGCATGAGGTAATCATCCACAGCAAATGAAACATGCATGTAAAATATGAAATGGTGTTTTCTGGATGCAAATAACTGCAGTACTGCAAATGCTAAAGGTGCCATTAGATTAAATACAACTGAAACTGGCAAAAGTAATGTTTACCTCTTCTGCCACTGAATTTCGCTCTTTTAAATTTAACCAGAATATATAGATCCATATGTAATTTATTAATTATAGTATGTGTCATATAAGCTATTTGAAAGTGCAGTGATACACTATTATTTTGTTTAATGGCTGATGTGATCACAGAATCACAGAATTATTAAGGTGTTGGAAAAGCCCTCCAAGATCATCAAGTCCACCCATCTACCTAACATTATCATGACCACTAAACCATGTCCTCAAGTGCCATGTCTACAAGTTTTTTGAACACCTTCAGGGATGGTGACTCCACCACCTCCCTGGGCAGTCTGTTCCAATGCCTCACCACTCTTTCAGTATAGAAATTTTTCCTA
>JAAGNO010019825.1:9811-30905 GCA_033439905.1 Ceryle rudis
TGCCTTTCTCCTCCTTGCCTTTCTCCTCCTTGCCTCTTCTTTTTTTCTTTTCTTTTTTTCCCCCTCCATCTAGCTGGGTAAATTGGCACTTTACACACTCCTTTTGTGCTCTTCATTTTACCTGTGAGGCTGACAGACACAGGCAGAGCACTGCATTCCTTTCCATGTCAGTGAATAGAGCTCTTGAATATGAATGGTGGAGTACAAGGTTTAGATCATGCAGCATCACATTAGTGAACTTACTTTCTGCTAGCCTCATTCGTAACCAGCTGACCTGTGTTTGCTTGAAGTTTGCTAAAAACCACAGCATGGACAAATGCCAGCATAGGTTTTTCATCTGGAACTGTTAGGATCTGACACAGCTATAAACCATTGGAAGTAGAGACACATGGGATAGATATGCAACCTTAGGTGTCATTGCTGCTACTCACTATGCCTGTATCTATATGCTCTTACATACACATCAGTGTAAACTTGTGAAAATGGAGTGAAGTTTGCTTGGAAGTTTCTTCATGTGGTACTGTCGTCTGCTATTTATGTTACAATATCAAAGTATTACACATTTTGCAAATGGTGAACAAAAAAAATAGCCGAATACTTATATTTTGAACTCTTTAAGAGACCTTTTTTAGAAAGAAAAAAAAATCCAAGGATAAGGATAGGGAGGGGATTCAAGGGAACAGTGGAAAAGATACTGCTTGGTACTATAGGCTTTACTTTCAGTGTGTTGTTGACTTGCAAAACTCTTTCCTTTCTCAGTGAGATTTTTAGTAGTAGTAAAAGCTCTTGTGGAACGTTTGAAGAACAGTGAAGTGCAAACAGGCATTTAGGGAACTCACTTCCAAGAGTAAGAATATGATGCTAGGAAAAAACTAAGGACTCTATTTAAAAAAATTAATTAGTGGGCTGACAATACGGATGAAATAGCTTAAGAGTCAACTTCTGAATAAACAATATTGATATAAAATAAGTCTTGAAAGTAACAAAAAGTTAAGCTGGAAGAGCAGAGCAATGGAACCAAATGTAATGATATCCTATATTGGCTCCATTATATATTCTAGGCCAATCCCACTGTGCTGGCAAAAATCTGTAATAGGAAATTGTGCTCTAGTTGTTGGGCACAAATCTGTGAAAACTAGAACAGTATGGATGGGAACTGTGAATAATAGCAACTTCCCAAAAATGGAAACAGAATGGAGCTGTAATAGGAGTGATCCAAACAAAAATAACACAGGGTTTTGCGATTGCATGAAACCGTGTTAGTAAGGAATGTTGGGCATAGCTTCTTTGTTTTCTGGTTGATTCAGAAATGAATTCCAAAGGTTTTCCACAACTATACTTGGCAATTAGGAAGCACTCGGGTCTGAGTTCATAGCAGGCACGTTGCTTTTGCATTTGCAATGGATCTAAATGAATGTAGATGTCTTACGAAGTTTGACATCATTTGAGGCATGCCTCTTCAACTCTTTCCTCCTACACACATCTGCAACTGCTGCTGCTCTCCAGACAACAGCAGCAGCAGCAGCATGTGGCTGAGACCACCCTCCCACCGGTATGTTACCTTTGAGGATGGTGGGATGGGAGCTTATTCCTTCCATATGGATGAGATAAAAAGGGAAATGACCTTGTAAAAAACTCTATAGCAGAACACAGGAGGTAAATGTTATTTTCCAAATGAAACATTCGGTTAAAGTGGGAGCAGGGACTTTGCAGACATTTGTGGTTTTTCCTCAGAAGAACTGAAAAAACATTTTGTTGTGGATGAGGCATAAATGTTGTGTGGGCTGGAACTGTACAACTGATTCACTTGGAATTTTGTAGCAATGCCGGGCTGTTTTTGATGAAGTTTTAACAGCTCAACCCCAGAATTAAGTTAGTTTCTGTACTACTGTACAACTATTCCATGTGGGTGTGATTTATTGTATAAAAATATTTAAAATTATTTGCCCTATGGTGTGGTATGCCACCAGTTATGTTTGCATAGAATTGTGTTGTGTTGGAGGAGACTTCCCTCTTGTAAGAGTAGTTACATTTATGTAGAGGCAATATAATCACAGTAATTCTAGTGGAAGAACTGTCATGGTACTCCTCTAACTATAGTATAAGCAAAACTGTACAGCTTGTGTAGGAAGGCCCATATATATTATATATACTGTGACTGATCTCATCACTGACTGAGGGATTTAATGTTTGTCTGTTGTTTCCTGTTCAAGATGTTGAAGAACCCAACACACAGAGGCTTCTTTCTCAACCAGTTATCGTGTCTTCCAAGTTGCAAATCCCTGGCCTACCCTTGCGCTGGGAACAGCAGAGCAAGCTCCTTCCAAGTGTAGCTGGGATCCCAGCCAGTAAAGTTTCTAAGTGGAGTACAGATGAGGTAGGTTTCCCCTGTACCTTCTATCTCTCTGCTGCTGCCCTTCAAGTCTTGGCTGATTCAGAGCTTCAGATTAGTGCCATAGATTGGCAATAATGCATTAGTACTCAGAGGATTAGAATCAGACAGACCTGATATACAGATCCCCTAAATGCCCATTCAGCTGCCATTCAGCTGTGGAAGCATTAATTCCTGTGGATGTAGATAGGTATAGATACAGATAAATATGTATATGTGTGTATTCACTGGGGTTAAAAAGGGAAAGAAAAAGGCTAAATGTATGGCCTAGCAGATCATGTGCTCAAGCTCTACACTAACAACACCTAGCACCCACACAAACATACTGGAGGAACAGTTTCAGGGTCATCATGGACCAAGGAGACATTCCTGATGCACAGTTTGGATGTGTCATGCTGTTGCAGGGGGTGACAATATAGTGCAGAGGGGAAGGGTATGGATTTGGTCAGGCCATAACAGCTGATTTCAGGCCATACCACTGTTCAGTGCTTGGACAGACAGGGTCTAGTCCCTGCTTTACTTTCAGAAGTACCTCTGAGTAAGGCAGTTTGCTGCAGCTGGGACAGATGAATCTCCTCTAATCAGAAAAAAAAAAAAAAAAAAAAAAAAAAAACCAAAAACTGTGCAAAAGGATTTGCTAATCTATTGCTGTAAAGATTAAAGAAGAGGAAGGCAGCAACCATTTTGGTTTGTGAAAAGTGATTCACCGAGAGAGTATTTATGGTTCTGGATCTGCACAGATAGAATAACTTGAGTAATTTTGAGGGAGTAGCCATATCCCACTCTTAGATATTCTGTGTACAGGAGTGGCTTTCAGTTCACAGGTATTATGAATCCTGTCCTTAAACACCCAGCTGCATGACTCCACTCACTCACAGAAGAAGGTGGAACACCTAATACAAAGCTGTACAAATAATAGCTAAAAAACTTCACTTTAATGATGTCAGTCTTCAAGACCATTTGGAGAAAACACCAGTCTTAATACATCTTTTGTTGTATACTTTGGTGGCAGGTCTCTGAATTTGTACGGAGTTTACCAGGATGTGAAGAACATGGCAAGGTGTTTAAAGATGAGGTGGGTGAACTTTATACAAAAAGACACAGAGTACAAAGCTTGTTGGAAAGTTTATGTCATTAAAAGTACATACAGAGTAGTAGGATGAAGTGCATGTTTAAAGTCAGATGCAAATGTATGAAAGATTAGGTTGGCTTGCAGGTCGTGGAGTGGGAAGGAAGTAAAAGAAGGTAAAACTAGGTAAGTGTCATCCAGGTCTCTCGTGCTTCTCTATCTTTCTTACCGCAACTGAAATTACTTAGAACTCATGGTAGAAGAGGAGGAACTTTGTGCCTTACTGCTGTTCTCCCTTCATAGGGTTTGAGGAGATTTATGTTATTGTAGTTCTGCAGGATTTTTGTAAGTAACATAAAGCAAAACAGCAGTTCAAGCTAACCACCTCTTAAAACTCTTTGTATCTTGTCTGATCACACTTAAACTTTTCAGTATCTTCCTCCTGATGTAGCCAGTTTACAAATGTGATTTGAGTGAGCAGGAAGTGAGATGATCTGAAGGCTTCAGATGAGGTTCAGAGGAGTGCGGAACTCACTTGGTGAGCATGCCAGGCTTGCATTTCTGGTATCTGAGAAGATCGTTGTGCCAAAGTTGCCATTAGCAACTGATAGGGCTTTTAGGTACAATAGGCCTTTGTAAACTAGGTTGGCTTTTCCTTTTCCCCTCAGAGGTGTGTTCCTCCTGTTAATACTTAGTTCAAGAAGATTGTTTGGTCACAGATTGCCAGAGTGAATAGTTAGGTGCTTATCCCAGCCAGACCACCTGAATGGGCAGAGTCTGATACAGCAATATCCCAAGTCAGCCAGCCTTTCAAGTGAATAATAATTGTGGTCCTTAGACTTGAGAAGTCACCTCCTGAGGCTGAGGAAAATGCATACGGATCGTTCTGCTAATCTCCTGCGAGGATTTTTCAGGCTGTGCTGTAGATTATAAAGACCATTACGGTTGTGTGTCAAAGGAGCATTTTACACTTGCTTAATGTTAGGCATTTTACAGCAGGTATGGAGGCCTAGATCATCCCCTATGTCACTTAGGGTGTCTCACCACAGAATTTAAGATCAGTAAAAGGTGGAGTATCACTAATCAGCTCAGCAGGTGAGAAATGCCACAGAGATGGATGAATCCCAAATACTTTCATTCTCAGAGGCCTAACTAACCACTTCCCCTCTTTAGGATTTATCCTCTCACGCTTTGTCTTCAAGCAGTAAATTAAACCTCTCCCAGTGAGGCCAACTGGCATGGACTGGCTGGCATCAGTAGGTAGAAGGTGCTGGTCCAAACTTCTGCTGTGGAAATGAACCCTCATTCTGTTCGTATTAAGATGCTGCAAAAAGCTGGGTGCTCCCATGTACCACGTGATGCTGTTCTGACTGCGGTGCTCCTCAGCTTACAGTGCTGGGGTGTATCTTGCAGGCTTCCTTTGCAGCGTGTCTGATTCAGAAGGCTTGTCCCCTAGTCCTGCAGAAACTTATGCTGGTTTTATCTCAGATTGGTACCTTTAGGCCTAAGCAGTGCTCCTGATTTAACAACAGTTGTTTTTTAGGCCTAGCTGTCCTGCTTATGTAACACTGAAAACTTGCTATAGGTACCTAAGTGACCTGAAGTTTACACAAGAAGTGTTGGCCCCATCAAAGCCCCTGGAAGTGAGGGCCTTGTGGCTTTTCATGTTGGACTTAGCACTCCTGATGACAGAATGATTTGCTTACAGGAGAATATTCACTTGTAACATTAGTTAAAATAGCAACACTACAAGTCTGGCAGAAAAAATATACAGTGTTTTGAAAAAGTGGTGTATCAGAGGCAGTTTTATGTAGCCCAGCCGCTGTTTACATCTGGGACCAAATCTGTTTTAATTTGCTGTTTAATGAACAGAAAGGGTGGCCTGAAGGGGATTCTAGTTTAGAAGCCGGGGAGTGAAATTCCAGAATCTTTCTCACGGAGGCTTGCATAAAAGGAGTAGCTAAAATGTAGCATTACTGTGCTGCAGTACAGTTGAGTTCTATTTCCATTTACCCATTTTACTTTTCAGTAGCTTTTACTTTATACCGTCAGTATGAAAATAAGAACTTGTTAGCTAAAAATTAGTCAGACAGTTGTTTTCAAGCAAAAAGAGTATCATCCATCCCATTCTTTTGGACTAACTAATCTGTCTAAAAGATTGCAATCAAAGCTATCCTGAAAGCATTTGAAAGGGTTTGTATTCAGTGATTCCTTTAGGCTGCCTGAAATTGCTGGGAATTTTCGTTTCGTGTTTTCTGAAACATCTATACTGCTGCATTGTGAGACCTATTAATATCTGTGGTTTTTTTTCTTTTAAAGCAAATTGATGGAGAAGCATTTCTGCTAATGACCCAATCAGACATAGTCAAAATAATGAGCATTAAACTGGGACCAGCCCTAAAAATCTTTAATTCCATTCTGATGTTCAAAGCTGCAGAGAAAAACTCACACAATGAACTTTGAAGATAATGGAAAATGAGTAGGAGCCAGCTTTCTCCACTGGAGCTCATGTTTTATTCAAAGCACAAAGACTCAGCTAGAACTGTTGAGTAAGGACTCTCAGAAAGAAAGAAATTTAGGTTCAGCACTGGTGGACTATTTATATTCTCCTAGAGCCAGTACACATCTGAATCCTTCTGGGAAGTGTTCAAGCTTTTGAGAAGGTACTGTGGAACAACAGAGTCAGCTAGTCTTATTTACCAAACTAATGGCGCTAACTCTCCGTGGATGGTTAGGATCCCTAACTTTCTCTGGACATCAAGAAAACCTTCATTAATTATTTATGCTGTATTATATAAGGGAACGTTAATATTTTCTAAGAATTCTTGAATTCTACTTCATGTACCCATTTTACTTTTCAGAAGCTTTTACTTCGTACTATCAAAATGAAAACTGATTAGCCAAAAAATTAGGCTACAGGTAGCCAGATGAGACTGTTACGGCTAATACATATTTGTGCCATAGTTTAAAAAGGAAACACTTAATGTTACATATGTGACACTTTATGCTACAGCGTATAACTTTACAGATTATAAAACTGTCTGTTTGCTTGTAACAAAACAAAACCTTGTTGGGGTTGAAATTATAACGCTTTTTTGATAACTGAATGTTTTTACTTTTGCACGATTACAAAAATGTTATGTGAGTTTTTCCACCAGCATCTTTAATGTATTTTACCAAAAGATCAGTATAGAGAAGGCTGCAACTGAAAAATAAAGTTTGACTTCATAGTAGACTTTTCATTTATGCTGCACAATAGAGTCCCAGTCTTTTACATGGGAGCCTGCTACAGTCCATCAGCACATGAAGGAAAATACATCTATTTTGAGGTAAGGGTATTAGAAAAAAAGCAAATATATTCATTCATGTCTGCAGATGCCAGTCTCCAGTATACTTGCCACAACAGTGGAGAAAAGAGCGTGCTAAAGCTAGGACTGCTACTCTGGCTTCATATTCAACATAGGTTTCTTTTCCCAATGGAAAAGAAACTTTCTAGTTGGAAAGCCTGATTTATAAATGAATAAGGCACAGGAGGAAAGACAAAGCGCAGAGGACACAGATATTTAAACGCATGCGGAGTATTGGCATGCCCGTGCATTTCACTGGGTCCTTAGCAGGCTGCAGATGCCACCAACAGGTACTTAGGTGAGACAACCTTCTTTCTTGGATGATTATTATAACGATTTGTCAGGGAGAGTTGCTGCACTTGGTATATATATGTAAGATGTAAACCAGATGCACTTTAAATGAGAGTAAGCCTAGCTACCTGTATACTGAGGACTATTCCAGAGTATTACTTTGGCAAGATAGAAAACTTGGATCAAGAATTTTGGCAGTCCTCTTAGCACTGTGGTGGGCACTTGCTCAGTCTTTAGAGCTGAGAACAAACAGCATTTCCATTGCACAGAGCTGGGAGAATTTTACATCTTCCCACACATTTTGCTAGGCTGTTCTTTGGCTAGAGTTCCTTAAGATTTCAAGAGCTCTCTGTGCCCCTTCCAGATCATGCAGGTGACTGGTACCTGCCATAATATGAGGTGAAACAGGGTCAGTATGAAGTAAGTTGCATTGCTTTGTTAATTTCCTTCCACAGCATTGCATAAATAATATTTTTACATTTTGTTCAATATTTGTACATTCAAATTGCACTCTTATTGTACTACAATACAAATAAAACCTGAACTGGAGCTGTCTGTTACATTTGTGTGTGCCCAGAATTCTCAGCTGAACGCAGCTGTTCCCAGGGGTGGTGTGGAGTAAGTGCTCACTGGAGCTCGATCTGGCCATGAGTTTAAAAGAGCAACTTGGCTACTGCTGTCTGCCCTCTCCATAAACACTTAAGCCTAAAGGCCACTTGAGTCACAGGCCACTTGTCACAGTCAGAATCTCATTTATGGGCCTGGATTTTATCACTGGCAGCAGCTGAAGTCGCCCATGCAGACCAGTAAAATGCCACATTCTTCTGTTTTCTTCCGTCCTTCCATGTGGTTTATTTTTACTCGCCCTCAGTGTCTTTCTCATATGCCAGCTCGGTTGCCTGCAGTGAGATCCGATGAAGAGATTTGCGGCTCAACAGAGAGTACGTGGGGATGTTAGCACCTCCCTGAATTTTTATATACCTACTCACAAAGTACTCTGGTTTAAGAAATGGGTTTGCATTAATACTGTTTACAAGATGCGGAATAAACCTCATTTAAACGATACAGAGCCCGGCTTTTTATTCATACAGCTGTCGCTGTTGTGAGGACATCGTAACGCATAATCCTTACTTCTGTATCCCATGTGATGAGGCAGAAGGGTGTAGTCACCTCTGTTACAAAAATTACAGCCAACAAATTCACTCAGAAACTAAAAGCACTCTACTGAATCTTTTAAATGGCAGTTGGTATTGGTTTATATGTTGTGTTGGAGCAGCCCAGCCATCACTCATGTAAAGGTTGTCCCCTGATTTCCACGGGTGCCACATGAAGAATCCTAAGACTTAGCAAGAGTCTGGCCATTAAATGCAGCAACCTCCCCTCATACTGCGGGGTCTGCCACTGTCATCTCTGCACTGGAGTCACCCCTGCCCATCCAGGCTGTAAAAAAATTTCTGTGGTCTTCCAGGTTGTGTTTGAGTGTTTAAAGAATCACGGTGACCACAAACGCTGTTTGGCCTACACGGACACTTTTAGAACTGTTGGGAGAATGATCTCTTTAACACAAAGCAGTGTTTTAACAAAGAGCCATTTTAACTTCTAGTTAATGTGATAGATCATGTCATCACTAGGTGCTTGTCCAGAGCTGTGCTCTACGTGGCAGTAACCCCTGGGGTTTCCAGACATGCAGGAGTTAAGAGGAGCATGTTAGGGAGAAGAGGAGGCTGTGGAAGAAGAGGAGAGAGGGCCTCCCATCTGTATGGGCAGACAGGGGAGTCATAATGTGGAGAAGGCTGATTTGTTCTGGCAAACAAACTGAGGAAGAAAATGAGGTGTTCTCTCCCTGGAGCGTCAGAGCTCTGGTTACAAACGCACATGGCAGCAGCCCAGGTAAGTCATTCTTGCTGCTTCAAGAGCTCATCTCAGAATCCCTGTTTAGCAAATTCAAGACTAATGTTAAAAAAGAAAAGAATGTTTTGTCCATGGAGAAAATAGTGAAAACTCATCATCCTGCAAATTAAAAATCAGGCCCACCATTTTAAACCACAAAAATTATTATAGTAGACTTTCAGGAATAAAATGGCGGCAACAAGTAAGTCTTTAATTTGTGCATTTCAAAATTTTAATTGTATTACCATCTGAGGCAGCAAAGTGCTCACCGTAGCTCACAATGTGTTTTTTAAATTATGAGAGTCAAAGTAGTATCCAAATTAGTCAAATGCTCCATATGGAAAGATAATACACGACACGTGCAGCAATCTGGAAAATTTTATTACCTTTAATGCCTCTAGACAGCTCTAGAATTTCAATTTAGAATAATGTTTAGGATTTAAATTTTTTTTAAATGTAACCAGTACGTCTTTTTAAAAAGTCATTATCAACTGTAACTGCTATAAATACACGTACACTTTCACCAGAATGGCACTGATTTATCTTCACAACAAAGGTGTTTCTTGTAACGAAATATCTAATGCTCCCAAGAGGAGTGCTGCGTACACTGTCGGATGCTGGGATACTCGAGTGCCTGCAGCCCTCTCTTTACCTGGCTGGGCAGGGTTGCTGAGCTCTTCACCTCAAAGACCAGGGACTTCAGGAAGTTCAGTGTCCTGTGGATTCTCTTTGGGCATGGGATATCGAACACGTGAAATGCAGCCAACAGCGCGGCCAGAGCCATGGTGCAGTCGTCGAGCTGAGCTACCTCTTCTCTTTCCACATACAGTGCAAATTCGCATGAATTCACGTTGAAGGGATTTTTTACTTCCAATACTGGTGTCACTGCCTTTACCTAAATTTAAAAAAGGGTATTTCAAATGATGCCACAGCCATTGCTTTGCTGAACAGATAAGAGAATTAAGTAAGCCTAATAACCCACCGCTTTGAATTTCTCTAGTATTTCTGTGAATATTTGCCTTCTAGCCAAAAAGCAGGCTAAAGTCACCCTTTCCAGGAGCCAGGTGAATGTGCCCAGGCAGATGATGTTAGGAAGAGAGACCAAGACCGCTGGTGCTCTGTGTCTTACCTCCTCATTCACTGCAGCAAACAGACTGGAATCATCCCCAAAGACATTTGGCAGGAGTAAACATGCAGCAGTCATTTTCATATCTGTCAAAGGCAAGGATTTCTACTGAATTACAACTGAAAACATTCTGGCACTGCAGTTATCATCCTGGAAAAGCAGGTTGCAGCCTGTGTAATAGTTAACAACTACTTAGTTACTACAGGAAGGGTTGTTCAGTCCATTTTGAAGAGTAGTTTGTGCCACAGTGAAGGTTTAGGCAACTCAGCTGGAAACGGGCATTATTCAAACCATTCTTAATTGCTACTCAATATTACAGTGAAATTTCACTCACAGTAAATAAGTAGCCCTTTGGGTTGCTTCTAGTGGAGCCTGTGAGCTGAGTAGTCCTCCTGCCCCCACCATCCATCCCCAAACTCCTCTCTCTCTCTCCAGTAAATCAAACATCTCTGGGGAGTCCTGTTGCCAGAGGACTCTCCTTTGAAGGCTGCGGTACAAGCTGTGCTGCAGGACCTCCTGGGACGTGGTCCCCACTACCCCTCTGGTTTGGTTATTATTGACTGTAAAATCTTTTTACATGTCAGGCTTCTGGTGTCATCTATTTCACTGAACCTGTCTTCTCAGGCATTTATTATCTAGATGCCAGGTAAAGTTGTTAGCGAGCAAAAAAATAGGAGAGTAAAGGCCCTGGGACTTAGTACTAAGGTGCGAGTTAAAATCTTTCTGGGCATATTCTATAAGAAAAGGGTAAATTATTTACAACATCCATACCTTTCTTAAGGCCAAAGGTATGAGTAGAAAGTCCACTGAGGCCTTCTGGATTTTGCTGCTGACACTTTTTAATCTATCATGAGGTGTTGAGTACTAGTGCTTTTAAGCTTCAAAACAAAACAAAACAAAACCCCAGCATTTTAAACTACTCTGCTTGCTTCTTTAAGCAATGGCCTGGTAATAAAAGGAGTGAAACTCCTATAGGAAACACACATATTCATGCTGTGTCACCTTTGATTTGACATCCTGGCATTATGCCTGTTCAATAGTAAATGACAGTCTAAGGAGTACTTCTCTAAGGAGTACTTGGCTGTAGGCATTGCCAGCTGCAGTTTGGGAAGAATAATGACCCTGAGTAACTGCTTGAAAGGTTTTGTCCCTGCAGAACTGCACTCCCCAGACTTCTCAGATAGAAGGAAGTTGAGTGGCAGCAGGTGCTTGCTCTCTTGCACCCAGCGAGCCAAAGACTTTGAGGTAAGTGGACCTTGCATGACCGTGGTACCCGCTGCCAGAGGTACCACTTACTTCTGTGATGTGTCCCTGCAGAGAAAAGGCACTTGAATCACAGTTAGACGTACCTACTTCTTTTACTTCACAGAGATGAAGACTTCAACCACAGAAACAGCACCTATTTCTAAAGGAAATTGTCTCTTTTATAGAACTATGTCTTTTTCTAAACCAGAAAATTAGTTTTCTGCATGTATTATTAGAAAATAATAAGTACTCTTTTACATATCTAGAAATACATAATTCTACTCCCCTAGCAATAATTATGTTAAGGCAGTTGCTAACTTTATCAAACCTGCAATCTTATTCAATAGAAAAAAAAAAGTTTCAATAGCTGACTTAATTTTCATAGTAATTTATTAGCTTTTATTCTTAATGCTTCCACATCACTATATATTTTTCAAGCAACTGTGACATTTTCAAAATGTTTTTGCAGTAAAATTGAAGCTAATTTAGTCACGTAAGTAAGAACAATTAGCTACAACAAAACTCTGATATTCAGAGAACATAAGATTTGTACTGACATTTCAGAATGTCTTCTTCTGTGTGCCGCTTCAGATTTTCTTGCAGCATAATGTTAATTGGATTATTCCTCACCACATACGAAGATAATATGTTTTCTGAATAAATCTCCAAAATCTCAACTGTTTTCTTATAAATGTCCATGTGTGTGAGAAGCTGGAACTCCCTAAAAAGCTAAAAGAAAAACAAATATTTGGTATTATTGCAATCCTCAAAACCAAACCTGAAAACAGCACATGAGATGCACACTTTAAAGAAGGATAAAACTAGCTCAGTAAAATAAATTAAACATGCCACACAGGACTGGTGAATCTTTTAAAGTGGGGTTAGCAGCAAAAATACGAGTTCAAGAGAACAATGGTGATGGATACATCACTGGAAACACCCGGTAAAATATGTGCCTACAGTTGTATCACATCTACAACACAGAATTCAATGTCATTATTTAAAATAGCTGTTACCTGATAAGGGCATCTTAAAAAAGGAAATAGTCTAAGAATGTCTTTTAACGGAGCCTTATCGCTGATCATCTTCCTCCGTATCTCTATTGTCACATTCATTCTGTTATCCACTTCTTTCCAGTTCCTCTGACTTTTCATGTATTCTTGCTTAAGCCACTTAATATGTTCATCCATTGCACCGCCTTCAAGATGAACAGGTTCTTCCTATCAAGAAATGGACAGAATTGTAACAAATCAGCTGCCCTTTGTTATCTGATGTGGCTTGTGTGATTTGAGCGTAGGCAGTGTAGTCGAGCTCAGCAGAAAGTGCACCTGTAGTGTGGTTTCAGTACAGCTTCGTGAACTCACCCTCATATTCTAATAGCTATACTAAGATCTGTTTTCATATAATACTATAGCTATCAGCCAAGTCTCCCAAGCTCAAATTACATATTTGTGGATATTCATTAAATTCCTATGCCTGGGTCTGTTTTGCCTAATTATGGCTTATTGGGAATTAGTAGGCAGTTCTATTGATGACTCAGTGTTTAGCAATATTAGATCTGTATTACCAAGAGAAATAGTATTTTCCTCTTACTCATAGAGGTTCTAAAAGGACAACTAACTTTCACATTTATGCAACTGAAGGATTTACCCCCAAGGAGACCAGCCAAACTAAGAAAATTCTTAATGAAAAGCATTATTTGAGCAGTTTGATTATTAGCGTTTTCAAAAAGTTATTTTGTACTTGAAGATAGTTAACAATCTTCCTCAAAATTATTGTTATTGTCCCTGCTGTATTTCCAAACCCAGTGATTACTAAGAGGAGCAGCAGCTATCCGAAGCAGTACAGCAGTGGCAGTAGCCTGGGGCTGTTCAGTTTCTTTTCGAAGAGGCAGTGATTTTGCTCACTGGAACGAGCCGAGCCGACATACAGATAGATGCACTGTTACCACTCTCGGGCTGCATTTACACCGGCTTTTCCCAAACGTACTGCCCCTGATGTGGCTGTTGCCTGTGTCAGTGGTGGCCTGCGGGTCAACGCCAGAGGGAGTAGAGACACTTCATCCTGTTCCCCAAAACGTTTAAGACACAGAACTGCAAAACGTACATCATCCAAAACTGCTTCGCAGTGCCCTGTATGTGTAATTAAACTTTCCAGGTTAATTAACATCCTTTTTTAAACTGTGCAAGTGTTTTTCCAAGAATGGTTGCACAAGGTACACAATTAAAAAACTGTCTCCCTCCTCATGTACATATCCACGGACTCCAATAGCCATTGGCATCACAGAAGAAAATCAGCTTTGCATGCAGGACAGGTACCTACTGTGTGTGTGTGACCCCTGCAGGTACTCTCCTGGCCTAGGTACTCTCCTAGGAGGCTGTGTTAGCACAGTCTGTGCTCTTTCTAATAGAGGATTTTAGTCTTAATTGTATTACAACAGTCACGCTTGTTTGTTACCAGCTTGAGAAGGCACATTCCTCTCCTTTTCCTCACTCCAGAGGAATAGAGATGGTGGGTCAGGCAATTTAGTCCCATATCCTCCACTATCTGATTAAGAAGGGTGCTGGGAAAAAAAGTATAGATACTCCGTCTGAGTTCTGTCAAGACTCCACAGAACTGAGGTTCACGGACTCACAAGAGTCTTTAATAGCCTTCGGTAGATTTTTTTCCTTCCATTATTTCCCCTAGTCACTTTTCCAACTCTCATAAAATCATACCTTCCACAATTGTCTGCATTAAATTTGGCAGTTTAACTATAGATTGTCAAAAGGAATGCATTCCTTTGTTTGTTTTCTCCTACTGCTTCTGCCTTCTAATTATTGTAGTGTATTCAAAACATATTCACCATCTCCTTGCCACTGTAATTTTATACATATATATGTCATATTTTGTCCTCAGCCACCTCTTTTCCAGAGGAGACTCTCCTAAGCAATTTAATCATTCCACACACAAAAACTGCTCCATCTTTGAATTGTTATTGTATTTGCATATTTTCTAATTTCACTAGAGCCTTTCTGAAATTGGAACAGTAAAACTTAAAATACTAGTTGAGGTGCTAGGACACCATAGGTGCATGCAGTGGAATAATAAGCTCCCTTTTGTTTCTTCCTTAAATTGAGCATTCAATATGCTTTTTTTGGATGGCTGCTTAGCATTGTACCAAATTTTCTTTGGCATAATATAAAAATATTGGGTTTGAATAGTACTAATAAACTCAGAGCCCATCAGTGTAAATATTGTTAGGACTGGGGTTTCTCCTTGTGCCTTAATTTTCATCTATCGCTATTGAATTTTATCTGCTGGTTTTGCCCTGAAACTCAGTAGCATGGGGGCCTTTTGCAATTCTTCAGTTAGTCTTTGTCTTCAGTACCTTTAGTAGCATCACCAAATATGGTCAGCCAACTACTCTCCTTTTTCTACAACATTTAGAAATATATTGAACTGCATAAACTAAGCATTAGTAATCTTTTCCACTATAAAACCCAACTATTTCTGCCTAGCCTTCTTTGTTCTGTATTTTAACAGTTTATCCATGCAATGACTTTCTTGTTTATCCACTCAGATTATATCCTCTTAAGAGCCTTTAAAAAGCACATGGTAAAATCTTTTCTGGATTTCCTGTGTGAGATCTCAGACTTGTTGAATACTTCAAAGAACTAAGGAACTTATGAAGAATTACTTCTGTTTACAGGAACTTTGTTGATTCCTTCCCAATGTGTTCATCTCTTGGGTCGCATTGCACTTCTTGACAATGTGGCCAGTGAAGACAGCAGTTTTCTTGGTCAACGTGTTCGCTACTTCTCTCCTGAAACTTTAGAAACTGGCATCAAATTATCTACATCCATTTTTCTCGTGTTATGTTTCATGAGAGAAATAGTACATCATGGTTAGAAAATTACCTATTTTAGCCTTGGACATATCTCAGAATTTTGCACAAATACTTGGTCCTGGGAATGTGTTACTGCTCATTTTAGTGTATTGTTTTGTAACCTCTTTACTGACACACCAGCGTGAGACAGATGCTCTGACACTGCTTATGAAGAATGGCCCCAGTAATGTGGTTGCCTGAACGTCTCTTCTGAGAATCCTTGTAAAGTCTGTCTAATTTCCTGGTATGATTTTATATTCTATGAGCGCTCCTGCACCTAGAGAACACCCTGAGCACTCCTATCCCTTAGCAGCATCAGGCTTCCTGCTTCTCATCTGGTTAAAAAAGCCTTTATAACCAGTGCAGAAAAGGCAGAAATCCAAAAATACAATTCCTAGCAGATCACACAGTCACCAGTCTTGTTTTGCTGCCAGCACGTCATCTCTGCAAGCTTCCTGCATCAGTGTTTGGTATTTTCTGGTACCTAATTTATATTGTTTACTGACTGTGAATACTATTCTTGTACTCACACATCTCCAAGTGGGCAGTTCAGCTGTTCCTTAACCTGCTAATTTGCACTAAGTTGGATGGACTGTCTCTTGCTTCAACATGACCGCTGCCCAAAACCAAGGGTTGGTCCATTCTTGACAGTCTCGAGATGCTCATGCCTTCTCATGCATGCACACACACAAACTTGGGACAGTTGTTTGGATTTTTTTAATTACTTTTATGTTTTTCACTCTGGGCAAGAGCTAGTTTGAAGCTTCTGAGTCCAAACAGCTGTTACTTCTGGCTTCTCCTGTGGATCTGCTTCCAAGCCTCCTGCCAGTAGAGCAGGAGCTTTGTCAGCCACCTGATGCAGATTGGAGCACAGCTGCTCATTTCCAAATGGGCTGACACCTTCAGTGTCTTACTTGCAAAGGCAGGAAAGCAAAACAAACTCAACCCAACATGCTGTAGCCACAGACAATCTGACAGGGTTGCTTAGAAACAACCACCAAGGAGAACAAGTTGTGACCTTTACACCAGCTTATCTCCATTCCCCTTGTCAAGACAAACACCGAGTTGATGGACTTTCCCTGTAGTCAGCTCTGTCCTTGAGAGCTCATTTAGCTAATGATATTATTCATTAGCTAAATGAGACCATTTGACATTTTTGTAAGCATGGATGGCCAGCTATCAGTAGAAAGACCACAGTAGGTTACAATGGAAATAGAACAGTAGGATAAGGAAGAATTGGAATCATACTTGTCTAGGGGGAAAAAAAAATGTGATAGAGTGCCAAACTTTGTTGTGTAAGTCATACATTACATATGAGTAACACAAGCAAAAGTCAGTGTTAGAAGTGGTTTTCTTGCGGTGTTCAGCCTGCTTAGAGCAATCACCATCTGCAATCTTTCATCTTTTCCAGCTGCACTTCCAGGCTGAAGAAAGGTATTTCTGAACTTAAAGCTCTTTAACATAGCTTGTTTAAACTAGTAATCTATGTAACAGATATACATACCCAGCCATAAAACACATCTTAATACTTCAGTCAAGTAACGATGCTCCAGAAATGTAACAAATCTGTGGTAGTGCTGTTTAGATACCAATTAAGGGCAGTTTTCTACTGGTCTTAGTAGCCATTGATGTTTCAGAGATTGCTTCTTGTTTCTTGAAGTGCAGTGGAAACATAACAAAGTTTATGTACCTTAAGGATGGGCAATGATAAGTATGACGTAAAACACTTGGGTTGTTGTAAACAATGCTGCATGCAGTGAAAGAGCAAGTGAATTCTGAATTCTGGGGTTGGAATTAGCAACCAAAGTTGCTCCGATTTTAGGGACTCCGTGACTAGATGTGGTGGCTTCAATACAGTAGCAGTCCTGTGCCTTTTTTATATGTAATTATTTCATTTCATTTTGTCGCTGGACAGCGACATTCCTCCTGGATAATACAAACAACATACTGTAGTCCATAGTGCTACATAAATATAGATTAGCTGATAATTGGGAAGGATCCATTTACTGCAGCACTGCCTATTTCTACTTCCACCTGAAACAGTTCACATTTATCAGTCAAGAAGAGAACAGAGCAAGGGGACCTCACTGGTACATTAAATCGAATGGCAGTGACCATCTTTAGCAGAACTGATGTGGAATTAGAGAACAGTTAATTTAGATGTTTGCGGAGGAATAGCTGTTTGCAGTCAACCTAGATGAAAATCTAAAGCATTCTGCTTTATGTTGTTCATTATTTGTAGCACAGTTTCACTGAAACAAAATCCGAAGGGGTTTTGATAGAGGATGAAAGTTTGGCATCATTTAAATGCTACACAAATGATTTCGGACCTCAGGATTTATGAGAATCTAAACATCAAAAAAAGATTTTTATATAAAAAAAAAATACAATCTACTATGCTCTCAGCCAAATTAGTTCAGTATGTACCTTCTTTACAACTCAATTCCCCCTACCTCCAGCCCTTCCTCCTATTTTACAGGGGTGCCTTTTTTCTAGTAAAGCACACAGAATAAATATTAAATCAATCACACTAAATGCAGGTTTCACTTAAAATATATTTTTTTTTTCTTTTAGTTTATATTTTGTGAGCAAGTTGATTTTTAAGGTGAGTGGAAAGGTAACTGAGAGGTAGATTTCTTTTAGGGAAAAGTAGGTATGGCAGTAGGACGCAATTTTGCAAAGTATTTTAAATTTTATTGGAGAATGATTGCAAGTGTGATTTAAAATCTTTTATAGTTAACATTAGAATTGCTGGAATGAAGAGGAAAAATCCGAGTTTGGAAAGCTGGTTGCTGAACTGGTCTATCAGCCCATCCCATGATAATTTAGTGAGAAACTCTAGGTCCTCTCTGCTTCAAATTTCCAAGTGAGAAAGCTAGTTACAGCACAGCAACATTTCAGTAAAATCTTGACAGTAAGGTTAAAGCTCAGTCATGTCAATACTGTGGAAATGCCAGGATCTCCTGTCTCAATGTCTGAAGAAATGAAGCCAAGGCTAACAGTTCAGCATATATGCAGGACAGAACAAAAAAATTAGCCTCCTTAAATGAGCAATCCTTCATTGTTGAGGTCACTCAGCCTCCTCTGGCCAGATTTTCAGTTTTGTCACCAGTAACATCTGTTTCCCTTGCAGCAAGAGGAATGTTAATTGGTGATTAATTTTGTATATAGAATTCTGTCGTATTTAGCAATGTACATATTTAGTTTATAAAGTAAAGAATTTCCTTTATTTTCAAATGATAAAAGTTTGATTTATTAAAAAAAATATATCTTTCTGGAACAAACAAGAATTTACCTCAATGCCTTTAAAAACAAGCTGTATTTTTGTCACAAGCTCATGAGAAATACATCAGAATAGAGAAAAAGGTCAAAAAGGATGCAGAAAATAAATTAATGAGGTAAACAGAGGATATCCAGTACTTGCATGCCAGTGTAACCTAGACCTTGCCTGAGGGATGGTCCTGCCAAGGCTGCTAGCCCTTCTGTTGGATTCACACACAAAGGGTGACAGCCATAGGGAGTCCACCCCTGAGTGCCCATGCCCACAACTACCCTTAGCTTCAGATACCTGTGACTAAAGCCCCTAGATCTAGAAGCCACCCAGGCTGTAGGTCTCCTTGCCCACATTCCAGATGCCTTTTGACAGTGATCCCCAGTCAATATTCACAGTTCTACTTGGAGGCATATACAAGTAGATTGTGTTAAGATGTTCACATTAAAGCAAGAAAACATACATATGTAAAACAACTAGATATCAAATCCCTTATGTCTCCCATCTCTTGAAGCAAGAGGATAGTCAGTCATTTGGTTGGAGAGAGTTTTTCAAATAAAGGCCCAACTCCTTAATGTCCCTTTGATGGATCTTGAAGTTTCCCAAGATACAAGGTTATATTACTGCATTCTTGTAAAAAGTCCCAGCTAGTGAGATATTTTTATGAATCAGTGTCACAACCAGGGGAGTGAAGCTGCTACATCTCTTTGGGGGGAGGAAAGGAGAAATTCTTATGCATGATCTGCATATCCAAGGTCTAAGCTTTCAGTTACTGTTGAAAGCCAGCATCATAAACCCTAAAAGTCATTAATGTCAACACCAAAGTAACAGGACTGCCTAATCACAGAGCGATGAAAGCTCCTCTGGTGAGGACAGCAGGCACCTCTTAATCTTTACAAGGGTTTACACTAGTTCCTGAAGGGTAAACATAGCCTAGCCGTTACTAACAACAAAGATCAAGATCTGTTTTTTGAAGAATGACAACAGGATCTACTAACTCCTCAGTTTGAGAGGGAGAATTCAGATAGGACCAGTAGAGTTAAGGGGATGGATATGAGGACACTGCACTGCATGCTGTTGGTCTGTTCACTGCCAACCGTGAATTGAGCTTCCTCACCCAAGATGCTTTTGGAATATTCCTTTCGGGGAATTCCTTCAGATGGATGTTAATCTGCTTGCTGGAAAGAGTAGAAACCACGCAATGGTAATGAAAACCATCTCCTGGAACAACAGTGCCACATAGACAGGGTCAGTGGTGCCAGCACTGAGTCGGAGCTCCTTTTACACCATGCTTTGAGTCTGGGTTGCTGATGAGTAGCAGTGTTGATACATCTGTTGCATTGCTTTTCATTACTGCTGCTCTTGTCAGCTCCCAGAAGCAGCTAATAATATTTCCTTTGCAAAAAACAGCTCAAATTTTTCTTGCTAGATGTCAATGCCTACTCCAAGTCATGATACCACTTCGAGCATTGATGCTGCTAACACGTCCTCATTGCTGAGTCTACCTGCATCAGAGACAGCATCAATGCTCAAGGTACTTACACAAGAAAGCCTGACAACTGCTTCAGTGTTTCCTATGTGTCTAAGGAAAGAATATGATGCTTCCATATTCACACTGGGAATATAGTGGGACCCTCATTAGGAATAATCTTTTCCATTAATTGGGTTTTGTAACTTCTTTAGGATGAGAAAGAGCTTTCACAGGTAGTTGAGTGAGGATAATCTTAATCTTCTGTCTTGATTTTTGAATGCTGAAAAATGGGTCTTGCTATTTTGTATGGAATACATAGAGACAAAACCCAAACAAAACCAAACCCCAACAAAATGAAACAAAACCAACCAACAAACAAAAACCAACAAAAACCAACACTACCACAAAAACAATCAAACAAACAAACCAAAACAAAACCACACACAAAAAAACCAAACCAAACCAAACCAAAACAAAGCCACAAACAAATACTCAAGACTGATCTCAACAAGTCTGAATCTGAAAGGCAGGCAGTAAGCTCAGGGACCATCTTCACAGAATCACAGAGAATATTAGGGGATGAAAGAGACCTCAAAAGATCATCTAATCCAACCCCCCTGCCAGAGCAGCATCACCTAGATCAGGTCACACAGGAACGTGGTGGGTTTTGAATGCCTCCGGAGAAGGAGACTCCACAACCTCCCTGGGCAGCCTGTTCCAGTGTCTGTCACCCTCACTGTGAAAAAGTTTCTCCTTATGTTTACATGGAACTGTCTATGTTCCAGCTTGCACCCACTGCCCCGTGTCCTATCACTGGATGTCACTGAGAAGAGCCTGGCTCCATCCTCCTGACACTCCCCTTTCACATATTTATAAACATTTATAAACTCAGTCTCCTCCAAGCTAAAGAGAAGCACCTCCCTCAGCCTTTCCTCAGCAGGGAGATGTTCCATCCACTCCCTTCATCATCTTTGTAGCTCTGCACTGGACTCTCTCAAGCAATTCCCTGTCCTTCTTGAACTGAGGGGCCCAGAACTGGACACAATTTTCCAGATGTGGCCTCACCAGGGCAGAGTAGAGGGGGAGGAGAACCTCTCGACCTACTAGCCACCCCCCTTCTAATA
>JAAGNO010019825.1:46202-65944 GCA_033439905.1 Ceryle rudis
CTGAATTAATTACCTGCACTCCCTTTATATACACTAAGGAGACATAAGCATCACCGAAGGATGACAAAACAACCAAAAGACATCTAAATGAGACCAGATGTGCTCCCCCATTTATTTATCTCCACTAATTATGAAGGAATTTAAGATAGTTAACACAATTTTTGAAATCTATACGGTACGTGTCTCAAGTTAGAAACCTCCCACTTGGTAGGTGAAAGCTCCCACACAGAGACATGTGGCTGGACTAGGCCAGCTCTGGTGTCCCTTCTAAGTTTCACTAGCTTTTAAGTCTATGAAAGTTAAGGAGGGAAATACTGCTACACTTCAGCCTTGTTTTCACTCCTAAAGACATCTGTGGTGCCTATAAACAAGAGCTAGGCATATAAATAAGAGTTGTGAAGAGTTTTATCAAGGTTTTCATTGGAAGGTTTTGCTATCCAGCCGCTTTCAGATAAGGATGTAAAAAAACCCCCGATACTAATCAATATCTTTAGGCTGGCAAAATCAACTGGAATACCCATGGATGAGCATTTGCAATAGCTTTTTTTTTATACCACTTTGAGATTCCTATGTCTCAGAGCCAGATTATTTTGTGCCCCTATAGCACTAGTTATAAATATCTTCTTGCATAGATTAGCTTGTAACTCTCATAACACTGTTGACCTGGTTTTGCTGCCACGCTGTCTTGGCAACTTTTAATGGGGTTGGGAGCTTGCAGCCTAGTTAAGTCTCTGTAGTCATGATATAATTTTACCAACCCCAGAACTACTGCAAATTGTGATTCAGTGCTGAAAAAATAATAAAAAAATAGCTACTGTTACCTGATCCTCATAGTACATTAACAGTAGATATATCATCAGTACTCACAGCACTGCCATTTCCCCTTGCAAATTGGGTACAAAATAGCCAGGGCTGCTGTCTCTCCAAGCTCAGATGGTTAACAGTAGATGCAAACTATAGTGAACTTCTATTAGTACTTTGCGGTCTCAAAAGAAGGAAAGGCGATGTGAGAAGTGACAAACATATCCACACAGACACATTCATATACAGTTTTGGTCAAATGGGAAAATAAGACCCAGCTCAGATTCTGAAATCACTAGGGAAACCCTCCTAGGCAAATAAAGTTCAGATGTTCAATGTAGAATCAATGAGGAGCCTATAAATTTGAAACCCGTACTTTCACCAACTTTAATGATGAAAGTTATGTAGCAGACAGGCTGCAAGATACTATGTGTATTTTCAACATGCTATCATTTCAACTAGCTCAAAAATGTACAAAAGTTTACAATGTGCAGTAATTAGTGGCCGAGAAGCTCCGATATTCCTGTTGCTGCCAATACCAGTGGCACTGAACTGCCACTTCAAAAAGTGGAATGGTTTAGCAGGTTCAGTTCAGGCAAACAGAACTGTACTCACTTCCTTGAGGAAAATAACATTTCTTGGAGTTGTGATGGCTAACAGCCATGGAGAAGCATGGTAACTCTCCCCCCCACCAGTCCATACCATTTCTCTTCAGCCTTACTCAACACAAAATACTCCCTTGTTGACCACACGAGATCCAAAATTCCTTTAGTCTCTACAGTGCAACAGATTAAACATTTTACTAGCTTGTGCTGAAATGATCATTATAAGACAGCCATGTTAAATGCATGCAGTAATATTTTACAATGAAATACAGTTTTGTTTGAAGAGAGACAACTCCACACTACATTTGATCCCAAGAAAGGCTCACATGTAAACTTGTTTATTTAAAATAATAGTTCAGTTAAACTGGCCCTGGGATTTATGCATATAGCCAAGACCTTCCCTGACTGTTAAGAACAGCATTGCAGTTAAAGATTTTAGGTACAAACAAACATAGCCTGTTTCTAACCACCCCTCTCTGGTCTTCTAGCTAACCTGAGACACAGGGATAAGATCGAGATCCCAAAGTACAAATTCCTACACATTTTCCTCTCAGTTTTTAAGACATATGATGTAGCAGCTAAATCAAGCTGATAGCTAGCTGCTGCCAAACGTCAGTGCCTTTCTCCTCCCACTGTTGCATCTCTACCCTGTTCTTACTGGTACTGGGAAGCCTCTACACCTTCCTGCAGCAAGTTACTTCAGGAAACTACAGTGATTAAATTCTTAATTTTTCTTCTTGGTTTAGTTTTCTCCCCGTTCATATCCCTAAACCAGCACCCCTCAAGGTGAAAAATGTGAGTGCAGATGAAGCACGTTGGTCTCTTTATGTTTAGCTGCAATATGGAACCACATCCTAAGAATCATATTCTCAGCAAGGACACAACTAATCACAAAGCTTTTGACCACTCAGATTCTGTAGATGATCACTTTACTTGCTGTATTAAGTCACGGAAATATTGTACTGCTATTTATTTCTTTAGCTCCATTACAGCATTACAATGCTTATGCACAGCATGTTTACTGAGACAGAAAACTACAAAATGGTGTTATTTTAGGAGGAGCCATTTGTCTCCTTCAGCTGGAAAACAAAACAAACTGAAAAACAAAACAAACAAAGAAACAAATAATTAGCAATAAATAAATAAAACAAATAAATATAATCCCCCCTGACAAACCAAAAAAACCCCTACCTCTTTGAACTAAATAGCCCTTGGGATCCTTAATCCCAGAGAATATCTTGTTTTGTTGCCAGAAAGACAAAGCATTTTGCAGCATCGCCCGGATAATTTGATGAAAGTTTTAGACTGCACGGGCATGAAGAGTGGTAAGTGAACACAGCATCATGCTCTCCAAGCTCAGTGTCTTGTGCAACCTCACACAGCAAGACAGAGCTGACTGAATTGGATGCAAAAAGTCAGTAAAAATAGTCTTGTCTCAATATAGACAGCTCAATCCAGATAGCTGTGCAAAGTGCAGTAGATACCTAGAAACAGATTCCAATACTAGATCATATGATCTGTGCCATTTTTAAGCTTCTGCATTTCAGCATAATGGTAAGAAAGATCAGTTTCCTCTGCCCATTTAGCTTATTTAGGAAAAAAGTGATGTAAAGGCCAACTGAGCACATGCATAAACTGAATGTGTGCCACATGCTTTTCTTGTCTGAAGTCCATGAGTCTATGGTACACATTACTACGTCTTGTATCAGCTCAGGTCCCAGTAACACAGAGGACATTACAGTTAAACAGAACATTGGCGACATCAGTGGGTTTCCATGTTCAACACATCCACATACACCACAGCACGTGGGTTCCCATGTTTCACAGGTGAAGGTCTAGCCTTCCACAAGTCAACACCAAACATCAGCAAGCAAGTCATGTCTGAATATTTGTAGGCTGGAAAAAAGTCCTCATCTACAAAGCCAAGGAAGAAACGGGAGAGAAAATGAAACCAGGAATTGCAGATGTGAAGGAAGGAAAATTCTGTGGCTGTAAAAAAATGTTCCTTTTCCCTAACACACATCTAAAGATTTCAAACGTATGACAATATTTAAGATTGTAAAGGTTGTTTCCATCAAAAGGCAGAAATGGTGACAGATGATTAATTATCAAAAGAAACCCTTTTTTCTCTTCTCTATACCAGGATAAAATAGGGCTCTTTTAATTCACAGTTCCGAGATCTGTGCCTGAAAGATTTTCATGTCTTTCTCTTCATGTGCTTCACTGCCTTTTCCTACCATCTAGCACAAATACAATTTCCCAGCTATTCCCCAGAGCCTGGTATTTGCAGTCTACCTAGTGCTTGATGGTGTCTTTTTACTTTTTCCGTTCCCACTAAACGTAGGGGCAGGTATCCTTTAGAGGGAACAAGTTGTTAACCTGCAACGGAGTTGGCTTCAGCAAGGCTAGGATGCAGGAGCTGCCCATTTCCCAGAGTAGCTCCCCTTTCAGCTTCTCCTGCAGTACCCTTGCTATAGAAATCACCGCACTCATCACATGCACGAAGTCACAGACAAAATTAAGAAGCTTTAAGAAGAAAAAAAAAAAAAAAAAAAGAAGGAAGGAGAAAATGAGAGATGCAGACAAAACCTTCTTCTAGAAGGAGTTGAAGATATTTTTTTTGTCACTTTCCCTGCAGAAGAGCTGCATCACGTAAGTGAAGCCTCCGCACTTCCATCTCCTGCAAGGGCAGGAGCTGTAGGTTACAGATGGGCAGTTAAAAAACCGCTCCTTGGGGAATTTGATAGACAGAATTGTCAGCTAAATCAGGCCATTTTAAAGAATCAGGTTTCATTTGTATTCACCCATGTAATATGTGCTATACTGTACCCAAAGATTTTTCTGTATTTGGAGTTTCGTTGTTAGGACTTTGCTAGACCTTCAGAAAGCAATGCAATTAGTGCCTCCCACAAGTCATTTGTAAGACTTAGCTTTTTTCTGGTGTGGAAGAAATAAGATTTAACAATTTTTTTTTTTCCCCCCAGCATATTTTTGTGGAAAACTCACAGCACTATCAGTAAGTTCATCTCTGCTGACTTCAAGTGCTCCAAAACCAGTCCGGTTGCCTTGACTTTCAAAACATTGAGGCAACAAGAACAGAGATGTTATTATTGTGAATTTGCTAGGGTTTTTAATTTAAGGTAGCATTCTTAAGCTTCCTGCTGCTGTAATGACATAAATATGAAATGCTGACTTGAAAAAAAAAAAAAAAAGGCAAAAAAAATTCTTGCAACCACATAAGTCACATAAACCTATATTTAAAGATTCTTCCCCCAAGCCCTACCAACCAACTGAAACCCCACAGAAACCCCACAGATATAACAACTTTTCTGAAGATGGAATAAAAATTGAAGTGAAATTGGCAGGAATCATCAAAATAAAAAAATAAGCTATTTTTCTGCTACGATACATCATTCGACAGGGGTGCCTACTATTGAAACAATAAATAGATTCAAAAGTATTGAGACAAACTCAGAGAAGAAAGATTCAATAAGCCACTAGTAAAATTAATGAGCTAGATACAGTCGGTGGCTTTGGAATCCCTGAACTTTGGTTGTTGAAAAGGTATAATCAGAGGAAGCACTTGTCTGTACTTCTGAACAAAACAGACAGGCAGTGCTTTCTTCTTCTACTATTGATCATTGTCAAAGATTTTTTATTTTTTTTTAATGTTTTTTTATGATTTTCATGTCCCTATGAACTAACTGAAAAAAAAAAGATCACATCTACTAGAAATATTTCTGATATAAGTAATAATGTTTCTGCATAGAAACTAAGAAACCCAAGTTATATATAAAAGGCACAATCCAGCTAAGATTTTCTTACTCATACTCAGCTGAATGTGTATATGTATATAAAATTAATACTTGCTTTCTGGGGTAAAAGGAGCAAAATCATATGAAATAATTAAGTGATAATTTTTCAGGTGTCATTGTTTAGGGCCAGGCAGGCCCCTTAGACCAGTAACAGATGCTCTCTGTTAACCCCTCTCCCTCCCAAAAGGAGAAGGGAAAAGGAATAAGGGAGAGAGACTCAGCCATTAGAAAAGGAAACTAGAACAGCTTGAATGAGAATGAAAATAATAAAAATAGAGTATGTACAAATATATACAAAACCAGTATTGAACCCAACCCCCTGATGGCAATTCCATCACTGTCACCACTGTGCTGTGAAGCAGTCACCGGGAGAGTCCCAGACTGGGCCCCGCAGCAGATGGGAGCTGTGCTCAGGAGCTGGATTCTGGTACTGGATTCAGGAACACACCGATTGGGATCGGAGGCAGAACGGGCAGAGTCCTCCTCAGGTGCCCCGAGGAAGGAACTGAAAGAGGACCTGAGCCAGGCCGAGCAAAGCTGGCAAAGCAGTCCAAGAGGGGAGAAGAGCCCAGGAGCCCCCAGAAAGAGGGCGAGTGAGCAAGTAAGCCAGCTAGCAAGCAAACAAAACTAGCAAGCAAGCAAGCAAGCAAACCAAACCCAAACTAGCAAGCTAACAAAAAAACAAAACAAAAAACAAACAAACCCAACCAAACCAAAACCAAATCATTATAGACCCTCCACATCCCTCTGCTTTAAAATGAGTACGATGTCTATGGGCTGGAATCCCTCGTTGGTCAGTTTGGGGTCACCTGCCCTCTCTGCTCCTCCCTGCAGGTGCAGCCTTTCACTTTCCTGCACCCCACAGCATGGTACAAAAGCTCCAGCAGTGGCCTTGCTCTGCACAGCAATCCTGGGTACTAACTCTAAACATTGAGTGTTATCACTGCTGGGAGCAGCCACTGCCTGTGAAAACAGGCTGCTAACTTCAGAAAGTGCAGTTAGCTAGAAGAACTGAGCTGAAAAGTAAAATCACTGAACAGAATTGTTCTGTTCTCACTCAAACCAGGACATTAGGTTAGCTCCTCTTTTTTTATTTTCTTCTTTTTAAAGCACAAGCCTAAGTGTGTTTCTGGTAAAACACATTAAACACAGATCACCAATACTGATGTATGGGTAACAGGGAAGCAAAGGAAGGACCTCTGTAAAGATCATTAGCAGAATGAGGTGTCAAAACAGACAGAACCACACTTCAGATGCAGCTACCCAGTAGTCAGTGCAGTTGCATGCAATCTGACCAAACTAGACTAGAAAAAAAAAAACCCATGCATGCCAGCACGGCTGTCTTGGAGACAGGACCCACATTCATTTTTAAATAAACCTTCCAATTAATTTTCCTGGCTATCAGCCCAAATTTATGTGGGTGCCAGTACCAATACACTGTCAATGCTGGCAATGCTTTTATTGGTATAGGAACACTTTGCAGTTCCAGGTTTAGCAGTGGCCACATCTTCCAAACTGGCATCAAGTAGAGGAGTTCAAGGTTGTCAAGGCTGGCCAGAAGATGTGTTATCCTGTTTGTGCACATAAACCTTCTCTGAGAAAATTATTCAAGTCATTCAGACAGTAAATCTGTTGAAAAGCTAGAGAACATGTTTTTATAGAAAGACTATATGTATAAATAAACCTGTATTAGGACACCGCTCTTGAAGGAAAACAGCCTGACAGTCATATTAGAAACAGTGAAAGAGGGATACATTAGGGACATCATTTGATAAACAAACACCTTGAGGAAAGGCAGAGGGAACCTATAAACCACCCAATAAAAGGTTGGTTTTTCACAGTGGTATCAGGTATTTACAAGTAATGACAGCCTCTGTCTTAGCAACAAGATAAACACCAGGCTGCCAGGAACCATCAAACTGATGGTACTCCAATATAGAAGAGCAGGTGTAAGGGAAATGTGTTTATTGAATCGTCCTTTGTAGCTATCTTACTGTCTTCACAGAAAAGCACCGTTTCAAGATTAATCTTCTTGGAAGATTACCAAAAAGACTGTCTGTTTTTATGTCTGTAGTTACTAGCAAAAAGTTATTCACAGAGGTAACCTGCAAATCTCATCTGGTTATATGTATGCACAATTTCAATATAAGAAAAACAAAATTATACAATTGCTGCATCTACTTATTCTTTATTTTTCTGTTTAAACAATATTCTTTGCTATTTTTGTAATATTTAGTAACACAGTAGAGCTTATTTAACATGGTTTTTAGGAGTATCTACACAGTAAACATAGAGAGAAACTTTGAACCAATTCATCGGCATTTATAACCCACGAATTCATGTCAAGCAAACCCATACCAGTTAGTGAAACTGTAATTGCATGGGTCTTTTGGGAAGAAAAAAAAAAAGAAACAAACAACAAAAAACACACACACACGCACAAACCAAACACAACAACAAACCCTCCAACCAACAACAAACCCTCCAACCAACAACAAACCCTCCAACCAACCAAAAAAAATCAAACCAGAACAACCCCAAAAGCCCAACCGACAAAATTTCAAGTTCTTCTTTAGTGGGAACACCCACTAAAGCAGAGTGGAAGTCATCACTGTTCTTAGCTGCTCTTCCAAATCTGGGCTGGTTGATAAGAAATGGCTACCTACTCTCCTTCTTACACAGAATAAAACAGTCCAGATTGTTTTATTTGCAGAACCATCTCCCTGTATTACTACAGCTTCCCTTTTCCCATCAGATAAGATAGGAGACTAGGAGAGAGAAACAAATACACAGACTTTAAACATTCCAAATTTAAAGCAATGGAAAAAAACCCGCTAGTTGATCTAACAGAAGAATCGTTTAACATTATACCAAAATAAAAGAAAAAAAACAAACAGCAATTATCAATATGATGCAAAAAACCCCACCATTTTCACCATGGCACATAAATCTGTAGACTAGAACTTGAGTGAAAACCAACCCAACCAATGAACCAACCCAGCTTTCAAAGTAAATATAGTAGCAGAATAGGAAGGGCAGTTACTCTTATACTCTAGTCTAAGAATCTATCATTATATTACGGTCAAAGCAAATTTTTCTGTTCCCTTAATCAAATTTCTAATACAAACATCTTGTTCAATCCTTTGCAACCTGCTTATAGCTGGCATAATACCCTCAAGCATATAAAACATCACAAATTTCTATTGTTGAAAATGCAGTAAGTGAGCATTGCAGGGAGAAGGCAAGAAGAAGAGTAAAAAAAAATAATAATAAAAAAAGAAAACAGATAATCAAACCTAACCTCTATAATATCAGATTTATTGCTGTGGATCATGCCACAGATGTATCTAAAGAACAGAATTCACCTCCAAAAATAGTATACAGCTTGGGATGAACCCAGGGCAGCAGCTAGTGGATGCAAGGGCTGCTCAGTTCCATCCTCAGTCAGTTAAAAGAGCTGTTTCTGAGAAAGACATTTTCCAGCTTCTCATCTGACCTTTAAAGAGAAGCCCTCATAAAATTTACTCAGGTCTTCAAGACTACAAATTATCACAGCTCCGCTGAGTTTTAGTCCTCCTACTACTTCACCAGGAAGGGGCACTTCCATTTACAGCAGCATAGTTCCCTCCTTTTCTGCTCCTTTGCTCCAAGGTGAACTGGCACAGCTCTTCTGCAGTTCCTTTCCTCTTAACAGGCCATTATGGGCCCTCTTGAAAGCTACCACTGCCAGCATTTGCTGAGAACATTTCCTAAACCAGTCTATTCTGGGTTACGCTGATTCACACAACCCATTTAAAACTCTTTATACAGCACAAGACAAAATACTCATCATTAATTAAAAATAAGCATCCTTTAGAAGCACAGGGTAAAAAGATGCTATTGCAAGATCACCTTAATGGTTTGTTCTGAGGTTTTAAGTGCTCTAGGTTTGTTTCATTGGTAACAGTGATGACAGGATCTTTGGGTTCAGGTTTTTTGTTTTGCTCTTTTGAAGCTTGTAGCAGGACTTTATTTTAAAAGCATTAACAATGTGATTTACTGAGCCCTTTCCTCTGTTCCCAGACAGCCTTATCTCAGATTCCTTACTACTTTTCTTTAAATAATAACATTATCTCAGAATACTGAAACCATTAGTCACATCCATGAAGAGCAGTAACTTGTTGGGAATAAAGGAGGATAATAAAGCTTCACAAACAGGACAATAAACAATTGACTTGAAAGAGCAACAAGACTCTCTTCCAACACTGTCTGCCTGTCTCAGAGTAGAACAGCGTGTGTTGGAGAAAACAAAGAAAGAAATGACACCAAAAAAATAAACCTATCCTCCAGCTTTTAGGGAGACTAATTTTGATACCCAAGGAAAATGAACATGCAAATGGAATCAGCATGCCTACCTTCCCAAGTACTATATTTAAGGTGTCTCAAGCACAGGAGTTTTTTACAACCATATTCCACCCCGTAGCAATAAATTTACTAGATTGCCATTGAAAATACATCTGTTAAAAGAGAACTTTTTAAAAGCTAGACAAAGACAAACCTGCATCCTGTCCTCTGCATGAGGTAACATATGAAATAGTGAGCAAGGACTGAGGATGGAGGGCAGAAGAAATATCATTACACTATTTCATTCAGTCATATCCTAATAAATTTCTTCTCCTTCAGTTTTCTAAATATACCTGGCTATATCTGGTCTCCAATAATTAGAATCACATTTCATAAAGTATCTGTTTAGTCTTAAACCTAAAAAAAAAAAAGTGTTTGTCATTTTCAAAAGTTAAGGAAAATTTAGTAAATACATTATAAACTCACTTTTGCTTTAGCACTCTGTGATCAATTAGTCCTTCTTCATTTTCAGGTAAGCATAGATATTTTTTCCGCTCCACAGGACCAGAAGAATTTAGCATTTGTCCGTCAGTAGCCCTGAGGGAAATAAATAAATAAATAAATTTAACTGTCAGGGTTTTGTGCAGCTTATGGAAAAGATACACGGTTGGGTTCTAAATACCAGTGACAGAAATAGGAAAGGAGAAAAATTAACATTTTGAATAGTCATGACTTTACATGACTTAATCAGTTCTGTTATCAAACTCTGACAAATTAAAAGGACACCATAAATAATATTACCTAGTGATATTCTAATTACTACATAGTTATAAAACCCAAGAAAATAAACCTTCTTATGGTTGCATCTTCATAGCCTGGCATCTCTTCATGTCTGGGAATAACTATCCATTACATAATGCAAGGAGTGGCGTGGAAGAGCAATTTACACACCACTGTAAGGCAATTTCTATTCAACCAGGAACCCTGAACACTTGTTTTCTCTGGAGGTGAAGTCCATCTTGACCCTTCAAGTCAGCTTTGCATGATTCCAACCACTAGAAGATCCTCAAACGCCTCCTGGTCTCACATATTGCTGCTTCTGGTCATTTGGTCCAATTCTAGCCTGTCACTAGCACCAAAAGCTCCAGATACCCACTTTGCTCTCTATGTGCCCATTCAAAACACTGCTTTCCATTCAACCTTTATGTCCATCTCTCTCTGTCTTAGCCAACATCAACAGTCTTACCCTGCAGTAGTGGAAAGGCAGAACTAAGACAGGGGTTACTGTTATGCTTGCCTTTTCTTTTTTCCTTTTTCTTTTTTTTTGGGGGGGTGGGGGCAGAGATGGGATACTAGTTTCTTTTCTGTATCTCATCTCTTCAGAACCTCTGAGCTCCAAAGATGCTTTAGAAACTGTTCTCTCCTCAGCTGCACATGATAGGGTATTATCGGAAGTGATGTTAACGTTTGCAAGTTTATAAGGGGAGTTTCCTCTTTTCATAAATTAATACAGATTTTTCAGCTATACAGTTAAACCAGAAAAATCCAGTGTGTTTCCTAGGTGGCTCCAAGAAACAATCAATCTTGGAATTGGAAGGCATCTTGGTATTTCCCTGGTAACATCTGTGTGAGCTCTTCATTTCCACACACACAATTTCTATTGCATGACCAAGAACACCTCCACTTTATCAACAGACGCAGGATGCTATTTCTGCATCCTAGTCAAACTACTGGAAATGTAAGGCACATTTGGTGTCTTGTCACAAGTCCATTACTTGCCTACAGAAAGTGTTCACCTACCATACTCAAAACTCCACGTCCAACCAACTATCTTGTTTCTGTTCCTAGCAGAGATATGAGCAGAGCACAATTCACACACAGTAAGAAGGTGTCCCAAGTACACCAGGATAAAGAAGTGGCTATCCAGGAGCGCACCAGCAAGCGCTGGGAATGGCATTTATATGAGAAATACAACAGGGAAATACCGCTAACAGCTTTTGGAAAATCCACAGTGGTTTCAGCTGACCCAAAAAACCAGCTATGGTGATGCTTTCTCCCCTGCCCTATGGCTGAGCAATGCCTTCTCCACTGCAGCCCTGGTACTCACAGGGTAAGCTAGTTCTGGGAACTGGTCTGACTGAGAAATAATTCTGCAAACAAGAAAAGGTGGTTGGTTTTCACCTGGGCTAAAGCACTGTGGGAGAAGGGTTAGGAATATGCAGGCTCAGTTTTCACAACTGTCCCCTGCTGCTGTGGGATCACACACTCAGCCATGGATGTTACTAACAGTTAACCTTAGTCATGTGACCAAGACTGCAATTTAGCCTAACATCACAGAGCAACAGAGAAAATGTGAGTTCACTTCACATACACTGTAGACCTGTGAATTTCTGGTTTTGCCACATTCTATTCCTCTGGGTCAAAGAGGAATACAAAGAAAATAATTTTATTACATTAACTTCAAAACAGTGTCTCATACTCTATCTTCTAGTTATGAGTCTCTGAATTAGGTCAAAAGAAGTTATTCTTAGGGGACTTTGTTCGAGATGTACCAAACAGAAAATAATTTCAAACTACATGGCTAAGACAAGCATTCCAGAGCTAAGAAGTAACAGTTACATCTACCTGCATAGGAGCATATGGCTTTTAGTTTTATAATAAATACAATTTTTCCTGCAGGAGGAGCTTTTTGTGATCTTACATCCCAAACTGCATAGAATATCTTGATTTCTTACTCATCCTAAAATACATGACAATGTATTTCTTAAACATGCTTGAGTTTTATTCTGTGGTCCTTGACTCTGACACACAAAGTGTTGCAGAAACAGCAGTTTATTTCCTAGCCTCCCTGTAAACAGAGGAATACCAAAATCTCATTTTTCAGTCAAGAAGACTAGCTAGGGAAATAATATTAAGGCAAAATATATTCACCAACATTTGAGATTTCCAGCATTTGATTTTTTTGATGTCTGCAGAACTTCACTATTGCAACTGCATGCTCTGGCTGCGATTGCATACTTCAGGTCTGTTATAAGTCATGCTTTGTCTTCTTCCTGCACCCTGTCTCTTCCCTCCAATAATGGAGGACCGTTAACCCAAAAAGTTTCATAAATACTTTCACAAGGACAAGAGGATGTGTCCGCATGAGCACTATAGCTCTGCTTATGAGGGCAATTTGGTTGGAAATAACCCAATCATCACCATTTACCATGCTTTGGTTTGCACTGTGGAGTCATCTCAGAGAACACAACCTGGACTCCTTTTAGATGAGGACAAATGCTGGGGAGAGTGCACTACAGATCTACTGAGCTGTTGGTGTGTACCACTGCAGGCTTAGTGAGACAGTCCTTTCCTCCTCCAAAAAAACCCAAAAAAAACAAAAAAACCCAGCCATTCCCTACTTTCAGGGTTCTCAGGCTTAGAAAAGATCACTCTTGAGAGCTCAAGATGTCACTCCTCATCCAAGATATTTAGAAGAAAATAATCCTCCAAGATTTACAATAGATCAGAATGGAGGGAATAGATGGAGGGAACCAAACGAGCCATCCAATAAAAATAAACCCAGACCAGAAACAAACAAACAAAAAATCCTTAACCAACACACACTCAACTAAAAAAACCCAACAACTAACCACCAACCAACCTCTGCCATACTCACCCCCCCCAAGAAGTCACAAATAAATGAAAAAGAAACCCTGCTCAAGCAAGAGCCAGAAAATGCTCAGTGAAGACAATCCCTGTGGTGTTTTCTAAAAATCTGTCTAGTTCCCCATAATGGGATTATGAAATACTCCCCCCTGGATCAAATTCAGAGCTTCCTTTCAGAGACTGAACTTAAATACACCTGTGACACAAACATTATCTCTGGCTAAATCATAATTTTACCCCAGGTCTTGCAAACATATAGAAGTGCTTCAAAATCTCAACACTGTGAAGACAGAAAATTTTAGCTATAGTTAAAGTTTGATGGTGCTTCATCCAAATGAAAACTAGGTTCCAGACTGGAAATGAAGAGCAGTTTAAATTTATTAATGACATTGTTCAAGAATGTTGATGGCCTGTTTAAAACTACAAAATAATAACCTTATTTTACATTTCACATTTTATTAGAGATATTCAAAGTACAAAATCCAGTTAGAGCTGAAGAGCTAGTAAATGCCAGTATATCAATTTTAAAAATGCTATGAGAAGACTACAGCTATACCCAGACTGATATATTCTGTGCCGTGTACAAACTCACCCACTGATTACTTCTGGAAATTCTAGAGAAGCTGTTTCACAACAGTATGTGAGGGATTCTATCCCACTTTTCTGGTGCTCCTGGTATTTATTAATCAGGTCCATCAGCACTGCCTGGTGCCCAATCTTCTTCACCAGCTGCTGCACCATACGATCATTAAGAGCCAGAAGGGCTGCTCCACTTACTTCTTCTTCTGCAGATTGAAGGGAATTAAAGTATTACTGTAAAATAACTTTATAGTTACAATAACATTCTAGATGCCTAAAAACATGATGATGGAGGACAGGTCAAAGGCAAGGATGCTTTCTACTGCTGACAGTCTTTTTCAGCTGCTAAAAAGATGATGTTTTAGCTTTTCCCAAGCAGTGCCAGGAGTCCTACTCACTGGCCAGATACCTTCCCCTAACAAAAAGCTGAGTCTGAAACATACAGGAGGAGTGAGCTGACTATTTTAATGCTTTAAATCAGGCAGGCCTTGCTTAGATCACAGCAAACTATTACATCATTAATGAAGGAAAGCAAGCTTTTTAAAAGGGTACACAAAAAACCCAGCCTGTTCATGTAACAGCTTCTCATGCACTCTTTTGTGAAGTGTTTATATACTTGGACATAAAGCATTTACATGCTACATTTGCATTATTTCAAAAGATTTATACAATATAAAATAGGCCCTGTCAAGCCTTTTAAACTGCCAGCTCTGATGAGAGGTGTATCTATTTATATACAGGCTTAATCTCATCCCCCAGCATTTCTCAAAGACTTCATAATAAATCTGCACACTCATTTTGATTTATCAGATCTATGTCAGTTCTCACTCTAATAAATTTCTACAAAAGTCTGAAGTTAGCATATGAATGCATGCCCCAAAATAAGGTCGGCAGTGCCAATTAAAGGCATAGAAAGAAATACTTAAACCCCACACAAACAACAAAAATGCTTACCACGAAACTTAGGAACAAGTTCTCCTAAATTTCTCTGTCTCAACCAGTTGCAGACTTGATCAACTGACCAATTTTCCATCTTCAGGTGCTCCAATGCTAATTTTCACTGTGAAATGAAAAAAAGAGACAATTATTTTTATACTGACTCTAACCTGAACTCCCAACATTTCACAGGAAAGAAAAATGCACTTACCAAATAAAGTTTACCTTTACATGCTCTAAATAAAACTAGTGCAAAATAATCCAACCAATGCCTGTTGCAAGTGGCAGTTTGAATTGCTTTCTTCACCTCCTCTCTCCTTCCTGCTTTCCCTCTGCTCTAAGAGACAGCCTCATTCCTTATAAAACACGACCTGCTCCAGTACCATTAACACCCAGGTTTCCACACAGAGAAGAAAAAAGGTGTGAAATTCACCACCACTACTCTCATCAGGAAATAGCTGACATTTTACAGAAAGGAAAAAAACCCAGCACCATCGGATAAGGGTCTGTCACATATATGTTTATAGTAAACCAAGCACCTTAACCCTCTCTACACCACCAAAAGAGTACTCAGGCAAATACTTAACCCTCAGTTACCAACAGTTCGGGGCAATAAAGCTCGTGGAGAATGGAGGGGAGGGTATTAGTCCCCCTGTTATTTGTTAGTCCCATCCTCAGGCTCCGGCGCTCCTTGGGAAGATGCTACGTGCGTCCTGGGAAGGAGGAGCACCGGGAACTGGCGGAGCCGGGGCCGGGGTGCGGACACCGGGGGGGTGAATCCAGCGAGTACCGTGCACCCCTTTCCCGACGGGCTGCCTTGAATCGCTGCGGGGGGGGAGGAATATCGCATACCAAAATCAACAGCAACCTCCTTGAGAGAAGATTACTTAGAAAGGCAAAACTTGTCCTACTCTACCAACGCCTTGACAGCAGAAAACTCTCTCTCAGAGTGATTTTCTTATTAACGGGTTTCAGCTCTACTACATAAAGGAGCACCGAGTGCTCCATGACCGTGCAATCCACAGCAAACATTAGAGGAAAGGGTTCAAGCAAGTTTTTCAGATGAGAAGACGGGTGTCTGGTATCTTTAGCCAAACATTTCCATTCTTAAAATACATCCACGAACGTGCCCTGAGCCTGCAGTGAACTCCAGACTAACATGAGGATTCACCCACACAAACCTCATCGGGATCTGATCCACTGCACTACAAGCAAGAATGCACACCGTTCTTCAATTAAAACATTTTCATTTTCAACCTTCAACAGCAGAGACCTCCCCAAAATAGATGTGCTTCAGTTTATGCTCCTGTGCCAGTAGATTTCAGCAACTTAAAAGGGTTAAGAGACGTGTCTTTCCGAATTACATGAGTGGATTAAATTTGATATGACAACAGTAGCCATACAACTCCTCCCCCAGGGTAAGCAGCAATAACAGGGTGTGAAAAGTCATTATTTGTTGAGAACTCTGGTGTAAATTAAAAATCACACCTTCCTGTCACACTTCTTACTTCCTTGCAAAGAGTAGGAAAAAAAAAAAAAAGTCTCCAAAAGCTTGAAAGATAAAACCGCATGTAAAGCGCAAAGATATTTGCCTCATCGAGCAAGCAGTGTAAAAGTAGAAGGATACATTAAAATGGTGGAAAGCTAATTGCTTCATCCTATACGAACACTAGCATCCCAGAACAGTCCTGCTAAAGCAGCCAGGCAGATACCAGCGTTTCAAAGAGTGCCAAGCAAACTACAACCACGCACAACAATATGCACATTTAGCCCTGTGTGGCCAACTCTACAGCAAAATGTCTGTTTGCACATGGAGATGCAGGCTGTACACTTTAGGGGGGGAAAGAAGCAATGACAGTTTAGAGGCTCTTTTAAAAATATCAGATCATGTGTATTAAGGGTCTCTATGAACAAATACTTTGAAATGCTTCTCAAAATCGATTTCACTTGCTTGCATATGCTATAGATAAAGGAGCTAGCGAAAGAGCACACCAGTCTGCTAGCAGCATTACGGAGGCAGTGCAAAGGACTGAGAATGGATGCTGGTATTTGTCTTCATTAATAATTCTATTTATTACTTTAGCATCAAAAGATTATCTGGTGAAGGGTTCCCTGTACTCAGTGTGGTAAACCAGATGAATATTTATATTCTTCATTCAACTCTTAAAAGTCAGAACAACCAAAAAATAAAACCCCAGACAATGATGGCAACATTTTAAAGGCAGACAATATTTTAACAATTTACAGCATAACTTAAAGTCAAATTCAGAACAGTTCTAAGTGTGAATGATCCCTGTCTGTTAATAAATACAGCAAATCACCCATTTCTTCAAACACCTAGAGTAAATGTTTATCAGTAAGACTTAGCCAGCCCTGGGTAATGAAATTAAGTATTGAAATAATGAAAGAATTTTCCTTAGGATGAGTCAGGGCAACACTTGTTTTTACTGTAACATCCTTCAAGACCAAAGAAGGAAGATCTTGGTTTTTAATCAGATCAAGCTAAAGACACATCTATGGTACAGATTTCTGCTGATATAGTTGGTTACACTGTAGTAAAATATGAGGCTCCTGACCCGCACGCCTGTGCTGGCAGATCTGTACTGCGCGTGCACAAATTTACCATGCAGCTTGTTTTATGAGAAGATGTAATGAGCTACCACTCATTACATTGAGAATTGTAGTGACACTTTTAAATGAATAAACCTATATATCAACTTCAAGAAAACTATGTCAAATTAGAAATGCCAAGTTACTGGATATTGAGAACAGGAAAAAAATCAGGTAAAGGTTAAAAATTCACAAATCACAAAAAATTAAATCTCATATAACACAAAGAAAGAAACAGACTGAAGAGCTTCACTACAACACAGGGACTCCTTCAGAAAACTAAAGGAAAAAAGTAATTTCTTCTCCTAAGTGATATCACACCGACTTCTCTTTCCTCCCTCCTCACTGAGACCATCAGTACTGTTGATCATGTCACTGTTCAGTGGCTTAGCAAAGGATTCCACTGCACTGAGCAGTGCAGAGAACTCTGACACTTGAGCCCTGTAGTGTGATTCCACAGTAGCCTCAATCACAGCAGTCAGAATCCAGCCCTCTTCTCTGCAACCACCCTTGTGGTCATGCAATCAGCAGCACAGGCTAAGCTGAAAACATAATTTTTTTTGGTATCATGGGTTTTGGATGGATCAGTGCCTTTAACCAACTCCCTGGCCAACTGGATGGAAATAGATAGTAGAATCATACCGCTAGATTCATTGAGGCATAGCTTGATCATTGCTACAATGCATTATTGTGAAGTAGCACCAGACATCGAAACTGTGAGCAGCAACTATTCCACCTCCACAAAGAATAGGGAAATGTACTCATCTCCTTCCCCTCAAATAATTTTGCTCTAATTTTACTGGCTCTGCTTCTTGCAAGGTTACTTTTGCTCCTCTTCAAAGCCCATTCAAGCTTTCTTGGTGAATAAGGCTACTAAAATGTGGAATACTCATAATAACAAAGTTAATCCACTAATCACTGAGAAGGATGGGTGCAAGGTTCTATTATTTGCTTGCTCCACTTCATGTAGAATCACAAACTGTTTCAGAGAACTGGACCATCAGTCAGTCATAGTGACATTGCAAAAAAATGGTTAAGGTTAACTGAAAATAGCAGTTTACCAAGTTTGTTCTGATGAAAAACACTTGGTGGCAACTTAGAAGTGCTTCTGTTGTCAGATGCTCAAAGGTGCTAATATTTGAAAAAGCTGCTCTTTGTTGTTCCTAAGGGATGGATACAGAAATCCTTTTAGCCTGGGTAACATCTAGGAAGTGTTGCAGATCCTTAAGTGAGTCTGCATCACTGAACTATGATGTATGTGGAACCACATGGATACATGGCATTTACGTGGTTTTCTAAGCAAGTATGTGATCTGCACAGCACTTACGCCGTCAATACACAAGAGGTGTTATAAAATGCTTCACTTGAATTTTGTTCACATGCTTTAATTGTTCTTACTCTCTATTATGGCCTGCACTCGGGGCATAAGATTTCTCAGCCATGTTTAAACAGTGAAGCAACACAACAGTATGGTTGGAATATATTTTAAAGTGGAATAATTATGTAGGAGGATTTGTCTTTCAGAAGTCTGTACTTGCACTACCCTACTGTTGTGTTATCCCACAACTTCCAAATTCAGAGGGGCTGCAACAAACAATTGCACATCTCTTTAAATCAAGTCTCGCATCAAAGCAAATTTTTGTCAAGCAGTTAATCAAAAGTTATGATTTGACCTCTCACTGAGAAGAGTCTTCGTGAGTCTCTGTGAAATGTATCATCAGGCACAGCCACATGTCTTGAGACAGCCTGACCTCAAAAAGAGCTACTAGCTTGTCAAGGTTTAGGACCAGGCAGGCCCCTTAGACCAGTAACAGATGCTCTCTGTTAACCCCTCTCCCTCCCAAAAGGAGAAGGGAAAAGGAATAAGGGAGAGAGACTCAGCCATTAGAAAAGGAAACTAGAACAGCTTGAATGAGAATGAAAATAATAAAAATAGAGTATGTACAAATATATACAAAACCAGTATTGAACCCAACCCCCTGATGGCAATTCCATCACTGTCACCACTGTGCTGTGAAGCAGTCACCGGGAGAGTCCCAGACTGGGCCCCGCAGCAGATGGGAGCTGTGCTCAGGAGCTGGATTCTGGTACTGGATTCAGGAACACACCGATTGGGATCGGAGGCAATATGGACAGAGTCCTCCTTGGGTGCTCCAAGGAAGGAACCAAAAGAGGACCTGAGCCAGGCCAAGCAAAGCTGGCAAAGTAGTCTAAGAGGGCAGAAGAGCCCGGGAGCCCCCAGAGAGCTAGACACTCCAGATCCCTCAGCTTTATACCGAATATGATGTCTATGGGCTGGAATCCCTCGTTGGTCAGTTTGGGGTCACCTGCCCTGTTACTCCTCCCTGCAGGTGCGGCCTTTCACTTTCTGCACCCCCTGTGTGGTGCACAAGATCCAGCAGTGGCCTTGCTCTGCACACCAACC
>JAAGNO010019826.1:0-22571 GCA_033439905.1 Ceryle rudis
GAGCCCGCGAGCGCTGCCGGCCCGGCCCTGCTGCCGTCACCGCCGTTGGCGGGGGAGCGCCCAGCCCCTCCCCCGGCCCGGCGTCCCGCCGCCGCCCCGGAGGTGCCTCAACGGTGAGTGCGGGCGGGGGGAGCCTCCTCACCCCCGCTGTCGCTGCCGGCGCACGCACAGAGCGGGCGGCCGGGTCCCGGCCCGCTCCCCTCCCCCTGGGCACTGGGCCTGGGCCTTCCCCTTGTCCAGCCCCCACCGCGGCGTCGCGCCGGCGGAGCGAGCGGCCGTCTGCGGGGTGGGGGGCGGGCGGCGGTGGGGAACAAAACCGGCGGGGTGTAAGCGGCCGCGCGGAGGGAGGGAGGGGGGAGGTGGCGAAGGGGACCGCCCGGCGGGGCGGGAATGAATGGCGGGGCGGTGTGGCCCCGTGCTCCCGGGGGAGGGGGCCTGGCGGGGGTGGGTCTGGTAGTCCCGGGAAAGCCTAGTCCACGAGCACCCCCGTCCCGAAAGAAAATTATAGCGATGGCCGGCAGAGCGAGGAGCAGGTGGAGCACAGAGTTCTGCTCTCCTCGTAGTGAAAGGCAGCGAGACGCCTCGGGAAAGCGAGTTCTGCACGGGAGGTGTCCCGGCGGGACCGCCCTCTCCACTCACGATAGAAATACTTGTGAGGAGGGACTGCATCATCCGTGGCATCAGTGAAGCCGATGCAAACCAAAAGCTCAAAACACACTGCTGGGTTGAGTCCTTACACCATGATGGATGGATGGGTGGGTGGATGGATGGATGGAGAGAATTAGTTAGTGGCAATTTAGAGCTGACTTAGGAACTTGAAGAAAGCTGTTTTCTGTTAAAAGCCTAGAGAAGGGCAGAGGAAGCAGACACCTGTAGTCGCTGGTGCAGGTGTTAGGAGGATTTGATGCTTGACTGCGTATGGGGGTGCCACATTAGTTGGTAACAGTATAACAGTTCAGCACTATTAGAAAGAAGAGGGGTAATTGGAAGCTTGGCTTGTACTGAGTTGTTTGTAAGTGAGGAATATAGAGACTTAGGATTTCATTTCGCTCTTCTATAAGGTCCCTTGATCTTCGTTTGCTTTCAGGATAATGTAAATGGAAGTCATAGTCTCTTGTCACCAAGATTTGCAGTTCACGTTTCCTGACAGGATTGTGTTGGTCTGGTGGCACTTGATTAGCTTAGGTTCAGCACTGCAGAAGTAAGGTTTCTGGGTCCGCTTTTGGAAGCTAGCTATGCGCTGTTATGAACTTGGAGTTAGAAAGCCCGGTCAGAGGTACAGGGAATTAATTTCTCCTACCCTGCCTCTGTCATAGCTACATCGATAGTACTCTGCAGCCTAGACTGTTGTTAGAGCTTATATTAAGAGCTAATGTTGCTGTGTAGACTTGTCATTTCTAGCAAAGGGGGAGACCTTGCAAAATAGCAGCGGTTTGACCCCTTTGTGTTTCTTGTCATCTGTGTGTGAATCAAGTATTGAGACTTCTCAACTCTCCTCTGACTTGAACCTTCCCTGGAAACATGGGGCCACATAACACAGCCGTTTTCTGCCTGGATCTCGTGTCTCACGTGTTCTCACAATGTATTTCACCACTTCAGCGGCTGCTCCGCGGAACCGTGGGGATGTTTGTGTGCACCTTCCTCTGTGAGCTAAACTTCTGTGTCCTGCCAGTCACAACATGGGGATGTAGCTTCAAGACAAGCATCATGTTGCCACCAGGCTGCCATTTACTTTTTGGCACTGCAAGAACATGGCATTTTTCCTTTCGCTTAAACACAGCAATAGTCTGGATCAGCTCCTGCTGGTAGAGGCAATGCCGCAGCTGTATCCAGCTTTCAGGTACTGGGAGCAGGCTTTACCAGCGACCCTCTTCACTGGTAGAGAATGCATGACTGAACTGTTTGCCTCCAAATAATTTCCAAGGCTGACGAGAATGAACATTCATCCTTCCTGTGCAGTGACTGGATGCGGGGAATCCAGTGTGGTAGGAAATCACAGAAAGCAGATGGATTTCTTGAGGGCTTTCCCAGCTGTGCTGGCATTGCTGATGTGTGTTGCATGTCCTCGTGATCTGCTGTGTCTCGGTAGGCTTGGTTCTTGATTCGAGAGGAAAAGAGATATACATCCTACTGCCAGTGAGAACCAAGGCAGTTGGATTTTAAAGACTGATAAGACAGACTACTTGTTGCTGTGCTCTGAAAATCAAATACGTCATATTAAAAGCAACCTGTACTTTCCTGTGTTTGCAGGCAGTCTAGATCTTTAGCTTTGAGCCCTTTCTTGCTTCCCTGTGGTGCTGCCTCATGCAATTACAGCTTATCCTCTGTAGCAGAAGAATGCAGACGTATATTAAATATGCAGAGATATATGTTGCAACACTGGGTGTAGAAAGTTTTCATTAAAAATAACCCAAAATGGTAAGTAGTGTGTAGCTATGAAATTGGAATGGAGTTGAGAAGTGGAGACATCTCACTGGCTGCCAGAGTGCTGTGCCATCCCTCGGGTGGATTCTTTCATACGCACAGTATCTTTTGCGCATTTCTTTTCTACCACTGGGAGGTTGTTGAGAAGCTGTAGGATGTATGGCTTAATCTTTATTGAGACCCTCATGGGTGATGGGATGCTGAATCCAGGAGCTGGCTCTGAAGTGGCTTCACATGCTGTCTGGGAGGATACCAAGAGGTCTGTCTGCTCTGTGAATTAGCTTAGGCCACTCCTATTGCTCAGTCTGACAGAGCTCAGCAGAGATTGCTGATGCTGTTTGACTGCACTCTGTGGTTGCCCTGCAGTATATGTAGCCAACTTCAGAATTTGCAGTTACCTCATTTCCTCTGATTTCTTGGGTTCTTTGTTGCAGGTCATGACTTTGGCCTCTTGGATGCTGAGAACCAAGCAAGAAAAGTAAAGATTGCTGTTCTTTTCTCAGGTAGATATGGGTCCTCATTACCGATTGTTTTCTTCTGCTGTTTTTTTGATGCCACCTGGAGTAGTGCATCCGGCTGGAGCCCCCAACACAATAAGGACATGGATCTGTTAGAGCGAGTCCAGAGGAGGCCACAAAGATGACCAGAGGGCTGGAGCCCCTCTCCTATGAGGACAGGCTGAGGGAGTTGGGGTTGTTGAGCCTGGAGAAGAGAAGGCTCCGGGGAGACCTTAGTGCAGCCTTCCAGTGTCTGAAGGGGGCCTACAAGAAAGCTGGGGAGGGACTTTTTACAAAGGCCTGTAGTGACAGGACAAGGGGTGATGGTTTGAAACTGGAAGAGGGTAGATTGGAAATAAGAAGGAGATTCTTCACTCTGAGGGTGAGACACTGGAACAGGTTGCCCAGGGAAGCTGTGGATGCTCCACCACTGGATGTGTTCAGACCCAGGTTGGATGGGGCCTTGAGCATCCTGGTCTAGTGGGAGGTGTCTCTGGCCATGGCAGAGGGGCTGTAACTAGATGATCTTTAAGGTCTCTTCCAACCCAAACCATTCTATGATTCTATGGTTTTCTGTTCTTCCTGAGGTGGAGGAGATTATGGCCAGAACTGCAGCATAGAGGACAGGAACAACTGTTCACAGTACATGCGGGTTCAAAGCCATAGGGACCTGATTATTTAGCATACGGTTTTTAGTCTGACTGGCTCTGCTGGCTTGGGACTGTTTAGAAAACAGTGACATACTGTTCCTCAAACGTTTGCCCACCTAAGCATAGCAGGATCCAGCGCACAGCAAGTTCTGACACAGGAGATGATGGCAAAGAGAACTGTGAAGCAAGCAGGCAATTATCTGTGTGACAAACCTGTTGGTAGAGGAGGAGGAGAGCAGTAATCACAGCTATGTAGAGGCAGTGGCCTTTGAGCTCACAGTGAGAAGGAATCACAATGGACTGACAGGAGAATCTTCATAGACTATTCAGGTATGTGCTAAGGGAGCCGGCAGCATTTCAGCATTTACTCTTTCTGAAGTGTTTCAACAAATTGAAATTATGGCAGCATGAGTTACTAGTGGCTGAGCACTGCTGAAGTTTGTTACTGGTCTCACAGTAACTATTCTAAACTGAGATTTACTATTCCACCGAGTCATGGCTTAAGGTGCTGCAACACCAAAGGGTTGTCTTGCTCAGGAGAGGTTTCAGCAGAAGAGGCACTTTCTTCAGTGGCTGCCGACTACTGAAGTGTAACTGAAGTTCTAAAACTAAAAATGGTGAGTGATGGCAGTGTGAGGGAAAGGACCACCACTGCTGTAATGTTGTTACAGTTATGGAGACAAAGGCTCCAGTGTCAACCTTTAAATGTCTGGAGATGAAAATGAGGAAGCACCTGTAACTTCTCTAGTTCCAGAATAATCTGCTGGTCAAAAAAGCTTAGCAGCAACTTGGACAATTTGTGGAAGGGAGACAGGGACCGTTTGGAATGAAAATTAAAATTTCCATTGTAAAGGAAGATACGACTGAACAAAAGGGGAGAATGGGAGGTAGGGTGAAACGTAGTTGAGAGGAGTGAATAACACAAAACTGTGGAAAGGCCAACAGTTAAGTGATCTATAAAGAGGAGAGAAATTATGAAGAGGGTAGAAGTGATTGTCTGGTAAACTTTGTTGTAAGCTATGATAAATTAATTTTGGAAAAGCCTTTTGTTTTCTAGAGAAAAGAAAATGGACAATTCAGGATTACCACCAATTTTGGAAGTGACAACTTCCCCTCCAGTTCTGCAGATATGATTAGTACTGTATATCCTCCTTGTCCTAATTGCGTTGTGCTGTGATTTGGTTTTAAAAAAAATATTTTTTTAGCTTAAATGATCAATTTAGAATTTTTGGCTTTCAAACTGAAAACTTCCTTTCCTCCCATTGCCCCAGATCCCTCAAGCAAAAAATAAACTGTAATTCAGAAAGACTTTTAAGCCTTTTGGAGTGTTACGACATGGCTTACTTTGGGTTTTTTCAGTTGACAGTTTCTTTGACAGTGCAGAAATACAGACCTCTGAGCACTACTATTATCTTTTGGGTTTGTTTTGATCTTTTATGGGAATATACATTTTGTTATAAGATATTGGGAAGTGGTTTGTGGTCAACACTGAATGTTGACTAAATTTTGGGGCATCTTTTTTTATGGCTGCTAATAGCACTGGAAACTTACAACTTTTGTATACCCCGAAGGTCCTTCCACTGCAGTATTTGTAGAGCAGGGCAATTACTTCTCACGTGTAGCTGGGCTGCAGTCAGATGCTGTTCATTTGTCTCGTAGATATAAAGCAGGATCCCTCTTAAAGCTCTGTCTGTGGTTCTGCCATGCTTCCTGATTGGAAATCTACCTATTCTTGTGATTTAGTGTGAAGTGTGTATGTGCAGCGCGTGCAGACCTGTTCCATGAGCAGCTGAGCTCGTGAGACTTTATTCCTTAGGGATTTATGCCCTCTGCTTCTCAGCCAGTCCCCCTTTACTGCTTGGTCCCGTTCCCCCCACCCCATATCCATGTCATCCTTTAGCAGCATTGTTAATTTACTTTCATTCTGTTCCTGCCTCAAACCCAAAGCAGCTCACTGCTGTGGTATTTTTAATTCCTTCTCTTTTTCCTAATTACAAGCTGAATCAGACACTGCTTGTTTTGAAGGTTTTGAGACTACTTGCATACTGACCATTCCTGTACTGATGACAGGCTAAACAGCCAGTGACTGCTAAGTGAAATATTCAGCTGTAGCCTCAGTGGAGACATTTCTTTCATTCACTACTCAGTTCCCGATTTTCATGAAACTTGTAGAAATTTAAAATGAGACTGGATTGCTTTGTCCAGTTTGATTGGCATTGACTGTAGGGCAGCGTGTTTGTGTAAGCCTCATTTCCATAAGAAACCAGGGTAAAATGCCTTAGGAATAAATTAAGAAAATTTAGACAAGAAAATTAATATTAAAATGACATAAAAACTTTGTGTGTTTTGAAATAGCATGTATTACAAGACCCTTAAATTATGTTGATAGCTGAGCATGATAATCAGGTAACATGTTTAATTTGAACCTACAAGAGAAAAAATCTGTGCATTTCACTGAAATGTCCAAATACTCCTTTTCACCATAGCCATACCTCCCGCGTTTATGTGGAAATGACTTGCAGAATGTCGTTCAACTTGGTTTTCTGCTTATTGTAGTAGCTAATCTGGGTAAATTCTGTTGGATATAGTGGAATCTAGCCAAATCATAAAAGATTTTTTGCATTGCAGATGCTGCATTTCTGTGGGGTTTTGTTAGCTTTATTTTTTTATGGTCTTACAAAACCAGTAATTTTGAGAAATTTCTATCTTTGGGTGAGGCAAACAGTGTTTAGAATACAGAAGGCTGTCAGCTCCACCAACTGGAAAAAAAAAGGCACTGCTGTTATTTTTTTTAAATAGCATTTTTGTTGTTATTGGAGCAGCAGATGAAATAATGGAGTGGAAATTTTTTTTTCATAATGGATAAAGTCTTTATGAGCAGCAACCTTTGTTTTCATGTAATTAGTGAAAGGAAAATAGTGTTTAACAGACCAAAAAAGTGCCTAGGCTTTAGGCTGCTGGTTTAATCTTGAATTTTTTTTTAGCCTTGTCAAAATGAGCTAATTTGTTTTTGAAATTTTATGATAAAGATGTGGTTTTGAAATGACTTTATTTCAGGAGCATTGTTTCAGAGTACTTTTGTTTTCAGTCTGCCTGTGTACTGGGACTAAAACCACTTCAGATCTGGGAAGAAGAGACAGCTGAGAAAGCAGGTTGCATTTATCAAATGAAACATAAACTTAGCTCTTCATCACCTGGGTTCTTTATTGCTTGCTTGCAGGTTGTTTTTACATAGACAGGAAGGCCTATTGTTAAATATAAACTTTGTTTTTCAAGCTCTACCAATGTAAAATGACTTGCAGAAGTTGGAGACAGCTGTGTTTAGGCTTCCTTATGAAGTAGTTAGTACCCGTGCAAAACTTAATGCTTTGTGAAATGCAGGGGGGGGGAAAGCACATGTGGTTGTTTAGGAACAATTGAATTTAACGCTGAGGTAATTATACAGGTTGTTTTTTTTCCTTTATTGCAGGAACTGAAGCTTCCTCTTCAAAAGGTGCAGTGCTGTGAAAACTGCTACTGACTGTAGAAGAATGGACGTGTTGCAGATACTCCGTAAAACCACAGAACACTTAGAATGTGATCACTGCAGCTTTAGAGGAACAGACTATGAAAACATACAAATTCACATGGGTACCATACACCCAGAGTATTGTGATGAAATGGATGCTGCTGGTTTGGGTAAACTTATATTTTATCAAAAAAGTGCAAAACTGTTTCATTGCCACAAATGTTTCTTTACCAGCAAGATGTATTGCAACGTATATTATCACATCACAGCACAGCATGCAGCACCTGAGAAGTGGAATGAGGAGCGGAAAGGACAGGTAGAAGGCGATTCAGACTCCTCCAAAAAAAGTGTCACATTGGAGCCACAGAAACCTGCCCTTTCCCCTGAGTCACGCAAACCTGCCTTTTCTCCTGAGCTCCCCAAATCTGAACCTGTTGTTTCCCCCAAGCTTCAGAAGTCTTCAGTGTCTCCAGAGCCCCAAAAGTCAGCTCAGGTGACTACCTTCGACCCAGAGAAGTCAGCCCAGGCCGTGTCCCCAGATCCAGAAAAGTCAGCCCAGGCCACATCTCCAGATCCAGAGAAGGTGGCTTCAGCTGTATCCCCGGAGTCAGAGAAGCTATCTCCTGCTGTGTCCCCCGACCCACAGAAGCTATCTCCTGCTGTGTCCCCCGACCCACAGAAGCCACCTCCTGCTGTATCCCCCGACCCGCAGAAGCCAGCCCCGGCCGTGTCTCCAGAGCCCCGCCGTCATTCCCCGGCCGTGTCTCCGGAGCCCCGCCGGCATTCCCCAGCCATGTCTCCGGAGCCCCGCCGGCATTCCCCTGCTGTATCCCCAGAGCCCCGTCGCCATTCTCCTGCTGTGTCTCCAGAGCCCCGCAGATACTCCCCAGCCGTGTCACCAGAGCCAAAGAAACCTACTCCAGCAGTATCCCCTGAGCCACGAAGGTATGCCCCAGCTGGGTCTCCTGAGCCCCGGAGACACCCTTCTCAGATGCGTAGGCCTGCTTCTGCTGCTTCTCCTGAAACCCGCAGGCCTGGTCCTGCAGTTTCACCAGAGCCATGGAGACCTGGTCCAACTGTTTCCCCTGAGCCCTGGAGATCTGCAGCTCACGAGGCGCAGAAGTCTTCCACGGTTTCTCCCTGGGCTCCGAAGCCTGCCATGTCAGCGTCCGTAGAATCCCGAAGGTCTGCTCCTGAGTCCCGAAGGCCTGGCCCCGTTGTGTCGCCAGAGCCTAGGAGGTTTGCTTCTGACTCGTGGAAATCAACATCCTTTTCTGAATCCCAGAAGTCTACTCTTGTTTCTTCTGAGCCATGGAAACCCATCTCCTCTGTTTACCCTGAAGGCTGGAAACCTGTTCTGTCCCCAGACACGTGGAAGCATTCTCCTTCTGTTTCTCCAGAGCTTCGAAAGTCTAGTCACACTGTTTCCTCTGACTCTTGGAAGCCTTCTTTCTTTCCTGAGGTCCGTAAGCCTGGTGCTTCGGTATCTCCTGAATCTTGGAAACTCTCTGAGTCCCGAAAATCAATGTATTTTTCTGAAACTCAGAAATCCACCTCTGCTGCTTCATCTGAGGTTCAGAAACGGGCTCATTTCCCTGAACCTCGGAAAAGAGCTCTGTTCCCAGAGTCTCGTAAATCTAATCCTACTGTTTCTGCTGATGTCCAGAAACGTGCTGTCTTTTCTGAGCCCCAGAATCAGGTGTCTACTTCTGCTGTTTCTAGTGAAGGCCAGAAACACGCCTTATGTTCTGAAGCCCAGAAATCAGCTGTTGTTTCTTCTGAAGTCCAGAAGCATGCCCTGTTTTCTGAAGCCCAGAAACTTGCTCCCATTTCCCCTGAAGCTCAGGAGCACACTTTGTTTCCAGAGTCTCAGAAATCATCTTCTCCTGAAATTCAGAAACACGGTCTCTTCACTGAGTCCCAGAAACCTACTCCTTCTGTTTCTCCCGAGACCCCCAAACAAGCTGTTTTTACCGACTCCCAGAAATCTGCTGTTTCCCCCGATGTTCAGAAGCACGCTGTATTTTCTGAGATGCAGAAGCCTGCTGCTGCTTTATCATCTGATGTCCAGAGAAATGCTGAAACTACTGTACCTTCTGAAATCCAGAAGAACATCCTGTTTTCCGAGCCTCACAAGTCTGCTCCAGGTTTCTCCTCTGAGCCTCAGACACCTAGTGAGTCTGGTGAGAGTGACTTTCTTTCTCACAGCTTAGATGATCAGAAACCACTGGATGATTTATTCTCACAGGATGAACAAGCAGTATTAGCCAAAGAATCACCGGAAGACATGCTATATTCATGCCCAAAAAAGAAACCCAAGAAGGAAACCCAGGAAAACTCAGATTCTGAACTAAATAGCAGCGAGTGTGGAAAAACAGACATGGACTCGATGGAGATGAAGGAGCAAGAATCCAACAGTGACCAAGAACAGTACGATATGGAGTCATCTGATTACGTCAAAGAGAGCAAACTAGATGCGGCAACTCCCATGCAGCCACAGTGTGTGCTGCAGTTTACTGAAGAGAAAGAGGCTTTCATCTCCGAGGAAGAAATAGCAAAATACATGAAGCGTGGCAAGGGAAAGTATTACTGCAAAATTTGTTGCTGTCGTGCAATGAAAAAAGGGGCCGTCTTGCACCATTTAGTTAACAAGCATAATGTTCAAAGCCCATACAAATGTAAAATATGCGGCAAAGCTTTTCTCCTGGAGTCTCTTCTCAAAAACCATGTTGCTGCTCATGGTCAAAGTTTGTTAAAGTGTCCACGTTGTAATTTTGAATCAAATTTTCCCCGAGGCTTTAAGAAACATTTGACCCATTGCCAAAGCCGTCATAGTGATGATACACCTAAAAAACACTTGGACAGCCTTGAACCGCTTGAAGAACAAATTTGACCTGGGTTTTTCCTTGTGCGAGGAAAGCTGAATTTACAGAAGTGTTCAAAAGTGTTGCTGTATGTTAACCAAGTAGTTTAGCTGATTTGACAAGTCAGAAGATGCATGGTTTCTTGTACTATGTTTAACTTGTCTTATAGCTGTATTATGGAAATTATTTACTTTCAAAAGTAATTTTAAATACGTGTTCATGTCTTTGTATTACCCATCAGTAGAGTCATATTTTATTTTTCAGATGGTTTTTGAAACCAAAATGAATACAAATTAGTTTTTTAAAGCTTTGTAAAACATCCAGGCAATTAAGGACTGGAGTGACAAGCAGTCCATGTATTGCTGTGAAGACTGAACTTCTTTTTTCACATTTGTTAAATGTCGTATTTTTCAAACTGTTTTTTATAAAATTCTCAAAATAAAAATTCACACCAAATCGAATGTGAGTGAGCCAGGCGTGAGAAACTACCAATCCTTCTGGAATAATTCTGCCCTGAGGTTGTCACTGAGTGTATAGTCATTTGTTGAAATGCATTGCACTCGACTCTCTGACTTAGTTGTCTCAGATTTAGAAGCATCAAGGTACTTACTCTGTGACTCTGTCTTTTGGCCATGTTTTAAGCATGTACTAATATACCTTAAATTGGTGGATTAACGTCAGACTGTGTATAGCTCAACACTTTCTCTTGATAATCCAGATGTTTGTAATGTCAGAAACCCCCTAAATTTCTTGTATTTGGTGAAATGTTATGCTTTAATCTTTTAACAATAAAAAGAAACCCAACCCCGCATTGGCTACTTTATTTTTTCCAAATCAAGAACAGAACCTTTCCTGTTGAACACAATGTTTTTAAAGTATCTTTGGCAACAGGAGATGCAAAATTATCCTGGAGTTCTGCTCTGCCTGCTTCAATTTTGCAGTCATCAGCCTGTGAAAGTGAAATTAGTCTGAATTTCCATCTGCTCCAGAGAAACAGATCAGATGTGAATGAGGAAAAACATGAAAACAGGAGTTTGTATGCTGCTATTTAGCATGCTTACTCTTGTGCTATTTGCATATCAACTGTTCAAGAAGGGAAGATTCGTTCTCCTCAGGCTGAATCATGCCTAGACTTAAGCTGTTGTAAATATGGGCTTAGAGTACGAAGGTGATAGTGTAAAGTAAATAATAAAACCGAAATAATCTCCAGGTGTAAGCTCCTACCTAAGAGCTTCAGACTGATTTAATTGAAGCCTCTGTCTGATGCCTTCTGTGTTTTCAAGAGGATTGCAAGAGGAGTGCTGGAAGGAAGGGAAAAAGCATTTACAGCTCTACACTTAGGTGACTTCTCAGGGCTGCCTATGCAGCAAGCGCTGCAGGCTTTCTTGCAGGGTCCTCTAGCGCAGGACCAAACCAACTCTGTGCCCCAAGGTCGAGTGCCCTTCCTTTCCTTTCATGGGGTCTAGACGAATCTGGCTTTTTCTTTTTCCCCTAGGAGTGACCATAGCTGAATCTAAGAGAGCATTTAACTATTAAGGCTCTGTTAAAATAGTCTTACCTTGTATAAAAGCTGCTTTTCTCCTCTGCTATCATTTCATCACTCCCGGCACAGTCATTCGGCTAAAAAAATACACCTTCCGCCCTTTGAATAAGGGGAAGAAAATAAGGTCGGATTTGTTTGAATTGGAAGCGATGTTACCCTCACAGTTGATGTCTCACTATGTGTTTCTCGCAACTGTGTACCAGCTCGTTTCTTTGATTTTGGGGAATCTATCATCAAGGCTTGATGCTCTTTCTCTACATATTTTTTTTTTTTTTTTTTTGTGCTGACTACTTGGTTCTTTAATCTTGAATTACAGCTGTCAAAGTGTACTTTGTAACTCTTGGAGATCAACTTGGCAAGTCCCCTTGATGTTGGGGTGTTCAGTCTCTTTAAATCAGATATACTGGTCACTTTCCAGTTTCTCCCAGTACAGAACTTTATCAAAGCCTCAGGGAAGCTGAAGGACATTGTTGGTGTGTACTTTTCTATCCAGACTGGGTGTTCTTTCACCGTTCCTTACACAATGCTAGTTAGAGAGCCTTAAGGTATGTAGGAGGATCTATGGGAATCTGAACTGAGTTAACTGATTTCTCTAAGGAACTGTAGGACACCAGCGGACAGGCTCAGACTGGGAATACACTGTTTCTGTCTCAGGGTATCTGTTACACAGTGTGTCTATTAGAGATACTAAGGAGAACATTGACTACCCTTGGGTACTAACAGTGATCGCTCTTTTCTCGACGTAAGATAGAAATGCAAGTGAAGCTCTTCAAAGTTTACCAGTGAAAGAATTTGCTTGAAATACATCTGATGCTATAATTTAGCCCTTGGATAATCCATTAAATAATTTCAGTTGAAGTTGTTACCCATTTTATTTCATTTCCTATGTTAGAGCGTGGAGCAAATACTGAAGTTTGCAGTTTCAGGAAGTTGTACTCTGCATGAAGTCACTGGGGCACTTTATCAAAGCCCTCAGCGTTGAGCGCAACCATCTCACTCCTTCCTATTCTTCAGCACAGGGACCCTTTGGGGTCAGTACCTTGTAGTTCTAACTTCAGGTTTCCATTTGAGGTGGTTTGTTTGGGAAACAATGTGATCAGGTCAGGATATAGTAACGGGGGAAACAAAGTTTACTCGCAGTACAGGTATTTCAGATAACTGCAGCTCCTTCTCCCTCTCAACCCTCTGGGAAAAATGCGATTACAGAAGAAAGAAAATAATAATTCTTCCCCCCACTTTGTTTCCAAAATGCTATTTATCACCTATGTTGAGAAATGTTGTAGAAAAAAAATATTTCCAAATACACTATTATAATCTATACAAGGTGTGCAGTGGTCCATAGGTGATGCCTGCAGCTATAAACTACCTTGGCAGGAAAAAGATGAGAAGCCTGTTTCAAACCAGTGTATTAGGTTGTAGAGAAAATGTAGAGCTCTAGCTGGAGTGGAACAAGAAAAGAATCTCATTTAAGTAACAAAGGTGGTACAATTAAACTTGGAATTTTGATGGGGTTTTGTAAATATCCTTAGATTTTCTCATCATGCTTAAGAATAAATTTGGGATTGGAAATAGCAGGTTAGAATATAATTGAAATTAATTTCCTTTTTTTTTTTTGTGTGTGTTAACGTATTGCTTAATCTCATTAAATTTTAGAGGCAGAAAATCTTGTAGAAAATAAAATTATTGAAGGTTTACCTATGTGTTCATAGTTTAGTACTTCGGAGGGTTGGTTTTTTAAAATCATGACTGTTCAGTGATGTAGAACAGCTCGCTCTTATCTTATGTAAGTACACTGAGGTCACCGTAATGATTATGAGCTATGCTCATAATTCTGAGGTTTTTAAAAGGAGAGGAGGAAGATGAACTGTTTTCTGCCATACTGCTGTTAGACCTGTTCTGAAGCAACTTTCATTTAATTACGTTTTGGTCAAATAACTAGATCAGGTTGCTCAGAGGCGCATCAAGCCTGACCTTGAATGTCTTCAGGGATGGGGCCTCCACCACCCCCCTGGACAAGCTGTTCCAGTGCTCCAACACCCTCGTAGTAGAAAACTTCTTCCTAATGTCCAGTCTAAATCCACCCTTCTCTAGTTTAAAACCATTGCCCCTTGTCCTATCACCACATGCCCTTGTAAACAGGCTCTCCCCAGCTTTCTTGTGGGCCCCCTTCAGATACTGGAATGCTGCTATAAGGTCTTCCTGGAGCCTTCTCTTCTCCAGGCTGAACAAACAGAAACATAGAAAAAGAAATGTCTGGGCTGGAAGGGACCTCCAGAGGTTGTCCAGTCCAACCCCCCTGCTGACAGCAGGGACATCCTCAACTAGAGCAGGCTGCTCAGAGCTCTGTCAAGCCCCACTTTGAATGTCTCCAGGGATGGGGCCTCAACCACCTCCCTGGGCAACTTGTCCCAGTGCTCCACCACCCTCATGGTAAAGAACTTCCTCCTTATTTCTCATCTAAATCCAACCCTTTCTAATTTAAAACCATTGCCCCTTGTCCTTTCACTCCAGGCCTTTGCCAACAGGCCCTCTCCAGTCCTTTTATCAGCTCCCTTCAGGTACTGGAAGGTGGCTGTTGGGTCTCCCTGGAGCCTTCTCTTCTCCAGGCTGAACAATCCCAGTTCCCTCAGCCTGTCCCCCTAGGAGAGGTGCTCCATCCCCCTGATCATCTTCGTGGCCTCCTCTGGATCCACTCCATCAGGTCCATGTCCTTCCTGTGCTGAGGGCTCGAGAGTTGGACGCAGTATTCCAGGTGAGGTCTGACCAGAGCAGAGTAGGGGGACAGAATCACCCCTCTCCATCTGCTGGCCACACTTCTTTTGATGCAGCCCAGGATGGGATTGGCCTTCTGGGCTGCAGGCTCACACTGGCTGCTCGTGTCCAACTTATTTTCTACCAGCACCCCCAAGTCCTTTTCTGCAGGGCTACTCTTTGTTGCCTCTTCTCCAACCCCAACTCTCTCAGCCTGTCCTTGTAGGAGAGGTGCTGCAGCACCCTGATCATCTTCATGTCCCTCCTCTGGACCATCTCCATCAGGTCCATGTCCTTGCGTTGAGGGCTCCAGAGCTGGACACACCACTCCAGCTGAGGTCTCACCGGAGCAGAGTAGGGGGGCAGAATCACCTCTCTCCCTCTGCTGGCCATGCTCCTTTTGATGCAGCCCACGATGCAACCGGCCTTCTGGGCTGCAAGTGCACATTGTTGGCTCCTGTCCAGCTTCTTGTCCTCAAGAACCCCCAAGTCCTTTTCCACAGGGCTGCTCTCACTCCCTGTTTTGATAACAAGGATTGTTCTGACCCAGGTGCAGGACCCTGCACTTGTCCTTGTTGGACTTAATGAGGTTCACTTGGGCTCTCTTCTACAGCCTGTTAAGGTCCCTCTGAATGACATCCTGTCCCTCTGGCATATTGACTGCACCACTCAGCTTGGTGTCATCTGCAAATGTACCAAGGGTGCCCTTGATCCCACTGTCTGTATCATTGATAAAGATATTAAACAGCACCAGTCCCAGTACGGACCACTGAGGGATGCCACTTGTCACCCATCTCCATCTCTTGTTCTCATGGGGAGCTTCAACTTACCAGGTATCTGCTAGAAATAGAACACAGCAAAGAGTGAGGAGCCTAGGTGGTTCTTGCAGCATGTGGAAGAGCCCTTCCTGACATAGCTGGTGAGGGAGGCAGCTGAGGAAGGCTCCCAGGTAGACCTGGTTGTAAACAGAGAAGTACTTGTGGATGAGAGGATGGTTGGTGTCTGTTTTGGGCAGAGTGGTCATGAAATGATAGAGTTTCTGGGAGGAGTAGAAGCCTCATCAGAACTGCTCCCTTGGAGTGCCGTAGGGCAGCCTCTGGCCTGTTTAGGAGCCTGTCTGAGAGCGTGCCTTTGGAGGGGAAAGGAGTGCGGAAAGGCTGGACATTCTTCAAGAAGGAAGGCGCAGGAGCAGCCATCCCCGTGCGTAGAAAGATGAGCTGTCTGGGAAGAAGACCAGTCTGGCTGGACAGAGAGCTTTGGTTGGAACTTGGGGAAAAAATGTGAGTTTCTGACCTTTGGAAGAAGGGGCAGGGCACTCAGGAGGAGTACAAGGATGCTGTGAGGTTCTGCAGGGAGAAAAGGGCCAAAGCTCAGTCAAAACTTAATTTTGCTGCGGCTGTAAAAAAAAAAAAAAAAAAAAAAAATTAAAAACCCTTTGTATCTAGAGAAATACATTGGCAACAGAAGGAGGACTAAGAAGAATCTTCATCCTCTGCTGGATGCAGGGGGAAGCACAGGGACCAAGGATGAGGAAAAGGCTGAGAAACTGAATGCTGCCTTTGCTTCGGTCTTCAGCGGTAAGCTGAGTTGTTCTCTGGGTACATCCCCCTGGGGATCGGCACTGAGAGCGGTTCTGCACCACCACCCAGCTCAGCTCCACGGGCCTGCACCCCTTGTACCCCCTCTCCCCTGCATGCCCACCCCCATACACCTGCACCTTTTGGTGTTGGGACATGTTTGGGGATGGGACCAGGAGGTGCTGGGGCTGGTGGTAGGGAAGGGACCTTCAAGCCGCCCTGGAGCCCTGGGCTGCCACTGCCCAGGGTGGGAGACACCGATTCAGGGCTGGAGCAGAGGCATGACAGACTGCTGAGGCTGGAGGCATCTCCGGGCTCCATTTGGTCCAGTCTCTGCTGAACTGGTGGCCCAGGACTGTGTCCAGATGGTTTTGAGGATCTCCCAAGGCCGGTGACTCCACCAGCTCCCTGGGCAACCTGTGCCAGGACTCAGGCACCCACACAGAGAAAAGTGTTTCCTGATGTTCAGAGGGACTCACCTGTTTTCCAGTTTGTACCCATGGCCTCTGGTCCTGGCACTGGGCACAACTGGAAAGAGCTTGGCTGCATCCTCTGGACACCCTTCCTGCAGGGATTGATGTAGATGGATGAGATTCCTCAGGAATCCTCCAGGACACCCTGGGCCACCTTTGCTTGTGGCCAACTTAACGCCCACCAGGACCTTCTCTGCCAAGCTACTTTTTGGCAGGGAGGCCCCCAGCCTCTACTAGTGCCAGGGCTGGTTGCTACCCAGGTTGTTAAACTTCATGAGGTTCCTTCTGACCCATTTCTTCAACCCACCCAGGCCCCCAGATGCCAGCATACCCCACTGGGGTACCAGCTAGTGCTGTGGGTGCCAGTGGTGCCACTGGCTGGGGGTCGGGCACTAAGGGGGCCACAGCCCCAGCAGTGGGATGGTTGGATGAAGCACAGCATCAGGGAGAAAGAAAATTTGTCATTTATGAACATTTCTGTAGGAGGGGTGTCCCAGGTTCTTCCCAATTCCAGGACTCCCAGCTGCTGGGGGGACAATTCTTCTGCAACCGGTTGTGCCAACATGGGGGTTGCAGAAGTGGATGCATCAGTACTGCCAATGGTATCTCCAGCAGGTCTTCAGGCAGCACCAGAACCAGGCGATGCACTTCTGGAGGTACTGTCCTGCCCTGCATGGCTCCTGGCCCCCCCAGCCATGTGCCCAGACCCTGGGTCCCCTCTGCTGGGGACTGTGCTGCACTGACATGCTGTTGCCTGGTGCAGTTGGGATGCTCCTGCCCAGGACCATGGAGCTGCTCCTGCCTGCTCCTACCTTGTATTTTTCTACATCTGCCCTTGGCATCTCTGCTCCCAGACACTTGGGCCAAACTCCGGCGCCCGACACCCCCATCTTGTTCCTGTACCTCCATCCTGTCTGGGAAGAGGGAGGACTCTCTACAGGGTGTTCCACCACAGGCCCCCACCCTCTCTTGCATCTTCCTCTGCTCTGCCTGCACCTGCTTGGAGAACTGCTGAGTGGTGGCCTGGACAGAGTGAATGAGTTCTGGTACATGCTTCCCACTGGCAGTGGCCATGGCTGGGGGGCTGCCAGGGTATGGCTCCACATCCACAGGGCTCTGCACCTTGTCCACCCCATGCCAGGGAACCTGCTCGTCCTCCGTCCCCACCAGGAGTTCCTGTGGGGCATCCTGGTTGAGGGCTGGTCCTGGCTGCCCCACTGGCTGCTTCACACCCATGCTGGACTGAGGGTTTTCTGACCTGTTGGTTCCCCCCAGCTCCACCATCAAAATGGGCAGTGGTTGTGGGAAAGTGTCCAAAGAGACAGAGCCCGTTGAACTGGAGCTCCTCCTCACCAGGGATCTCAGGTAGACCAAGGAGCCCTGGTAGAATAGGGAGTTCAGCATGGCCATCAGGGTGGGAGTTCTAAGATCAATGTCTTTCTGCTTGCCCAAAGCAGAGGAGAGGGAAGAAACCTGTGCACCCCAACCTCCCCCCCCCAGCAGCTCTGCTCTTGCTGTGTCTTCTCCTGAATGTGTTTAGTCATACACATAGGCTGGATAGTTATGAGGGGTGTGGGAGAGTTTGGGCAAGTGCCTAGGATAGGGCTCACCTCCAGTGTTTCGGAATTTCACAGCAGAACAAGTGCAGGATCCTGATAAACTAGTAAGCTGTTTAGAAAAGGTCTGTTGTTGACCTGTCGATTCCTGAGAGACACGAAAGAGCAGTGTGCTGGGGGCTGGCACTAGACATTGTATGGAGTTCAGAAAGCTTTGGTCTATAATGCCTTCAAGACAAAAAAAGTCTGTAGGAGTAGAAGAAAGAAAAGGTGAAAGAGAAAAGAGCAAGTTATCACCACCCCTGGTTCCAGCAACATCTTGTAGGGCTGGTCAAGATCTTGAATTCTTGGGTGGTGGGTGTAAAATCCAGGGATGTGTTACAGAACTGGTACAGTCTTGCCTTCTTTTGTAGTGGATGTCCACAGATCAATATACCACCGACTGCTTATACAGCCAGGACATGGGTGGAGTGGCCAAGGCCGTGTAATGAAGAAATGAACTCAGGAGAAGACCTGGTCGCACCTTCACTGAACTTACCTCTTCCTCGAGTGAACTCCCCTATCCGCAAGGAGCTGGCCTTGCCCCGGGCTGCGGGGAGCGGGGTCGTTGCCGCATCTCACACCTTCCCCCCCCCCCCCCCCGGCCCCCCCCATTCCCCCCCCCGGTCCCCCCCTGATGCCCGACCCCTTCGCCATGAGACCTTTCTTCGGCTACAACGCCGGCCACTACCTGGCCCACTGGTTGTCCATGGGCGAGCGTCGAGGGGCCAAGCTCCCCAAGATCTTCCACGTCAACTGGTTCCTGAAGGACCCGGCCACCGGCTCCTACCTCTGGCCGGGGTTCGGTCACAACGCCCGAGTCCTGGCCTGGATCTGCGCCCGGGTGGCCGGAGAAGACTCCGCCCGCGAGACCCCGGTGGGGTTGGTGCCTCGAGATGGGGCTTTGGATCTCGGGGGGCTTCCGGGAGTCTCCTACTCGTCCCTTTTCCCCATGGACAGGGGGTTCTGGGAGAGGGAGGTCCAGGAGCTCAGGAGCTACTTCGAGGACAACTTCGGGGAGGACCTGCCCAGGGAGGTCATGGACGAGCTCCTGGCCTTGGAGAGGAGGGTCAAGAAGATGTGAGGGGGTCCCGGGCTCGGGCGACGGGGGGGGGGGGTGGGCCACAGGGTGTTCGCCCATGCTGCAGAAGGTGCTGCCCAGCAAACCCTGTGGGCAGCAGGTGCTGCTTGGCAGCCCACCACCAGCAGCACAGCTCCGAGGCTTTGGCATAATAAAAAAAGAGGTGAGAAATCTGTGAGGTAACAAAGCTTTCACTGCCTACTACACACAGTTAAGAATTAAAATGGGAAAGGGTACAGCTGGGATGCAAAGTGAAGGTGAGAGAACAAAAATGCACTGGGGCTACAACTGAAACTTTTATGTTAATTAATCAAATTAGCAACTAAGAAAAAAAAAAAAAAGTTGTGGTAGACAGATTTTAAGGAAATTGGAAATAGGTGCCAACATGATACTTTGCTCTAATTGTTTGCAGAGGTGCCTTGATGTGAACCAAAACCACTCAGAAATGGCCTCTCTGTGTTATTGTGCAAACTAACCGGGGGAAAAAATCCATCTTATTCACAGCAAGTTTGTTTTTACTGATCTTGTGCCTCTCAATTACTTTTTAATGGTTTGCATTGAAAAGAAATTCCTGTATGCACACTTGAGAATATGAAAACACCCAAAGGATAGTTTATGATTTAGTAGGATTAAAGTATTATGTATGCAGGTATAGCACGTTTCAGGTTATTAGTAATCCAATCTATTTTTTACGACATTATGGTGTAATTTTCTGTATGAAACTTCAATATAAGTCTTGAGCTGTATCGGAACATAAACTAAAATGTTCCTGACTCTGTCACTTTTCATGGTCTTTACTTTGATTAATAAATGCAACAAGAGCTATAACGGTCTCAAATACGAGGCTACAATCATCCTTCAATCAAAACGCGTCCCTCAGCTTTTTCTAACTTCTCACATCAATATGTAGGGCTTGAGAAGGAGCAGTGATAGGATTTCATTGCAACTGAGCACGTATACCTGAAAGGCTCCGCAGAAGATGGGCATATTTTGGCTCGCCGCAGCCAGCAAATCTCCTTGGCATGGTGAGCATTTTGTCCTTGAAGGTTCCGTGTCACATGTGGAGAGCGAGGGAGCAAAGGGGAGATGCACCCTGCAGAACTGGACATAGATTGGGCACCATGAATTTCAGGCAGATTTGATTGTACCTCACTGGGCACCTCAGAAAAAATCAAATGCACCTCACGTTTGGCGTGGAGCTGTATGTACTCCAACACTCTGGCTTGTGTGGGAGGCGAGTTGAGCTGCAGTGACAGACTTTGGCGTTATACTCAGTAGCGGAATTTTGTAACCACATAGTCTACAACTCATGACAAATATAACCCAAACGTGGGCCTCAGGAGGCAGCCGTCGTGCAGACAGGGAGGGAGGACATATGCTGCAGTTCCCCATCCCCACACAAGTGGCTGAGTGCATTTTGTCTTGTCATTGGCCACCAACATCAGGAGGAAGCTCTTCTATGTTCCTTTTGCCCCACCCTGCCACTGCTGCTCAGCAGCCCTGGCCCCACCACCATCAGCCACAGAAGGGCAATAACTCAAAGGCTTGCTTGTGGGTTGGTCTGTTTTATTTCTGAATTATTCTTTACATTGTACAATATATAAAAATACAGAGTACCCAAAAAAAATTCACAGTGTCTAAAGGCAGTGATTACAGTCTAGGTCACCTTTATACTAAAGTACCATCAAGTTCAATTGCATAGGAAGGGTGATGTGCCTTCACAACAGAGTCCAATAATGCTCTCCAAGTTTTGCTGTTTTGGGGCAAGCATTCTGTGTTCACATAATAATTTCCCACGTAGCCAAGATCCAGTATTGCATCTGTCACTCTCCTGCCTCAATTACACGCTAAATCCTATCATTTCCATCTCACATACCATTCATCCCCCCCAAAGCTTCCTCTGTGGGCATACTCCTAATTAACCGCATCACTTTTCAGTATGCACAGGTTTGGACGTTGTCTAAGGAGGGGTGTGTGGATGGAAACCACACTGTCATGCATCTGGCTGGCTTTTATGTTGTTTGACATTTTGGTACTAAAAATATTTTTGCTTCAGTTATTAATGGCCCATCCACAATGACCTCTGCTCGACTCCATGGCACGCGAATTAACAGCATCCCGCTCACAGAGGTTTCAGAACTAGAGTGCAGTGTTAATACTTTTCACGATCAGATTTGTTTAAAACCAAATTGTGGCTGGGACTTGCAGAAAGCCAAATGCTGCTCTGGCAGCACCGAACCCTCTCAAATAGCAGGGGTGAATTTGCAGCTGAGGCTGGAGGCAGAACAGGAAAAACAAAGATCAGATTTAACTAGATCAAGTCAACTTGATATAATTGCAGATGTCCCTGCTCAGTGCAGGGGGGTTGGACTAGCTGACCTCTAAAGGGCCTTTCCAACTCAAAACATTCTATGATTCTATGGTTCTAAGTTCAAGTCCCAAACGTGTGTTGAATGCTATTGAGAACTTATATTTGTGGCTATCTAAACAGCGGGTTGCTGCTTTTGCCCCTCCAGCCAGGACTAATGCAGACAGTAAATTTTCCCAAAAGGCCCAAAGGAAGAATTTCCAGGTAGAACAGCTGAGAATGATGAAGTCTCACAAGGACTCAGCTCTAGAGGGGTTTCTGTCCAGTTTTTAAGGCTCTGGCAATCAGGCAGCATCAAAATTTGTAGATTTGCTCACCTACCCCAAATGTGCTCTTGAAGCCACCTGAAGTTTCCTCCTAACAAGCTTAAGGGGAAGATTCACCCCCTTCAAGTCTGGGCCTTGGTCACAAGGGCATTCAAGTAGTCTGCTGAGAAAAAACCAAAATCCTTCAAACCAAAAGTATTATTTCCCTGCTATGCCAGAGAGCTCCAAGGGGTGCTGTGCATGTGGGCTGGCTCATGGGAGTGACGGGGTGAGGAACAAATGCAGGGCCTTGGCCACTAAGGCTGGAAGTTCCAGAGAACCAGGGAACCAACTCTCATGGCCTGGTGGCTTTTTTGGACCCCTCTGAAAAACCAAAAGCCATGGGTTTGCAGGGTTTCTCATCTACATTAAAACCTTCTAGTGTGATGATAAGGCAAGGCTTGGAACGGCGATCAATAACTCAGAAGGCAGTTGCTAAATTCTTTAACATGGAAGATGACATCTTCCCCGTTCTAATAGATGATGTCTTTTGCTCTAATGGTACAATATTTGTTACTCCTACTTGCTATTTTAATTTTCTCTGCACAATTACTCCCTACTTATAATTACAAAAACAATAGAGTGATACACATGAGAGATTTGGGAGGCTTACTCAGAAAATATAAGCAGTAACAAGAATCTTCTTTTTAATTGTTCTTAACCAGAATGATTTAGGGGAGAATCAGCATTTCTAACTAGAAAAATCAATTTTCTTTTCAATTAAAAATTTATATTTCATTTACCTCAAAAGTGTTTTCTTTAACCTAATGGAAAGGATACTAAATTTTTACAGGTTTTTTTTCTTCACTTTGTCCCTGTGGAACTTGAATACCAGCACTGCCCTTCTTATTCTAGGTTTCCTCTGCAGGCATTTTCCTAAATATATATATTGTGTGTATATATTATAAATATATACTGTATCTATCCACTGATAG
>JAAGNO010019826.1:37186-71980 GCA_033439905.1 Ceryle rudis
GGTTCAGAAATGGCTTTGGGCTTTTTTCCTTATTATGTGGAATTAGTTTTGGCCATCCTAAGACTGATTTTGTCACCAGTGTATCCAGAGTCCTCTGCTTAAAGCACTTGTTTATTTTCTGGTTTAGTAACACTGACTTTCAAAAAATCTTTTTTTACTGTCATTTTCCCTGTCAATGCTGGAATTCCCATGAAGTCATCAGTGTTCATATTTATAGGCCTGGAGATGAAATTTTGAAGGAGATTTTGCCTATACATAGACGGAAAATGGGAAAATGCTCTATTCTTTCTCTGGTTTTAATATAGAATGACTCCTGCCCTGGTGATACTGCTCTTGCTCCTGCCCATTGTACTCTGTCAAGAATGTTTGCACTGAGCCCAGCCTTTTCCTCCCCTTTCTGCTCTTCCCCCTTGCTGCCACGCTGCACTGAGAGCCTATTCCACCTGTGGAGCTGGACTTGTAGTACCCTGTGTGCTGTTCTCTTAAAATGTGCTTCAATCTCTTTCAACAACTTTTGTCTGTGGTCTGAAGAGAATTATTTAAAAACCCAACAAACAATAGATTTCAGCAGTGGGCCTCAGCAGTTCTTAGGAGCTGCATCATTTCCCCAGTACTTGCAATCCTGTAACCGGAGAGAATGCAAGCTGGCTGGCTTTTGGCAAGGAAGCTGGTTCCTCTGCACATCCCTGCAATCATTCCAGTCCACTGCCACAAGTGACATGGTCAATATCAAAAGTATCAAAGACATCTTAAAGATGCTTCAGTCTGCAACTGTACACAAAAGAGAAGCAAACAGCCTGTTGCTGCTTTGGGTAGGACAAACACTTGTATCTTTTTACTCATAAATTTGGGCTCCTTCCACACTGCAGTGGTGGGCACTCACATCAGCAGGGATTCAACACTGCTTTTAGGCAGGAGCATGTCAGAGGGTGAGCTTCATCTATGTAAGGTGTCTTGATTCTTTTTAACCAGCACTTCCAAGGGTCACCACTGGGACAGGCATTCCAGCTCCTGCTGCAGAGAAGGGAGAAACAGGTAAGTGATGACACCAGAGCAGTGTTGTAAATGAGGCTAACATTCCCTAAAGCCATAAACTAAAACTACCCTTCAAAAGGTTCTTCAGTCCTTTGAAAAATTTATCATGACTTCCCAGTCCAATTTTTTGGATATTGGGCCAAAATCCATCTGAGTTCCCTTGGATTTTTAATTTTTTTCTTTCTGATTGGCAAACAGACCAGTCTAGCTGTGCAAAGTAACAAGCCAGGATCAAACTTGCCTGTCTCTGACAAGGATGGAGGAAAATCTAATCAGAGCTGGGTGGCAAATGTGTTTTAAATATAACACTTTTTTCTGCTGGACTTCCTTTCAGTGCAAGTGGATAGCAGACAGTCCCTGTGTGGGTAACACTCACCGTCTGCTATGCAATAATATGGGGTTTTTCGTTATAGAGTCTGAAACCCTGTTTGTTGAACATCCCATAAGTCTTGTTCAGAGGAGAAAATTATTTTCTTAGAAGACTTTCTATGTGTCTTCTACCAACAACCATCTGATGGCTTATGCAAGCTATGAAGATGGCATCACCTCCTAGGGAAGAAGGACCTGTATAAGAGGAGTCCATGTTGTTTGTGTTAATTATTTTGGATGTCCTGCTTAAGATGTTACAGACCCAGCATTTGGGAGCACTTGGCAGTATTTGACAAATCAAAGCCAGCAGCCTTGGTAGGAAAGGCTCTTCCTCAAAGCCTTTCTGGGAATGAAAACACAGAAGGGAAGGCTTGCTAGTCTCAGTTCCTCTGCCTGTGTCCAGGATGATCAAGAGAGTGAAGGAACTGCAGTTATAGAGAAAATAAAGGTAAAAGTTGCCAGCATGTCTTTGCTTAGCATATACAACATTTTTTTTTAGATATTTGTAACCTGGAAATAGGAAAAAAGGGACATTTCCAAACTGCAATTCCTTCCTCCCAAGAATGGTGACATTGCAACCTTTACATATTTTTTAATGTGAATAGTAACACTCTGTCCTTTGATGTTATTCTATAATGGGTGATCTCTCATAGCTGACATGAAAAGAAACATTCTTCCCCCCTGACCAAAACTTCTGCTTAAATCAGACTGAAGTCAGAGAATGAAAAATGTCAGACCATCTGTTCAAAGTTATAAACAATTGAAGCCCAGGTATTTTTCTGGCCAGAGCTATCAACCATATCTACAGTAATTAGGTTTAGTTATGTTTCTTTAAACTGTGTTCCTTTTTTTCCCCCCATACAAATACCTTTGTGATCTAAAGCTCCAAATGAACTGGAAAAGGCAAGACAAACACAAAAATCCCCTTCCTGCAAAGATGATCAGGGAGAAAAAACTCTTCCAGAGTCAGAAAAAAAGGGATCACAGTGAAGAGAAGCCATAGCTGCAAAAATGGCTTACGCTCAGACTGCGTGTGAGTTTGTTGCCACTCTTGGCAGCAAATTACTGTCATCCTCCATCCATAGCTCTTTGACATGAGTATCCGTGGCTTCATTATAGTCTCAGAGGAGTTAATAGCACAGAGTCTCCAAACCCTCATAAAGGGGGGAGGGGGGGGAGATTGGATTTTTTTTTTATCTTTTGCATTTTCCACATTTTTTACATATTTGTGGGTATTGCTGCATAACAGGTGACCTGCAGGGGAGGGAGTATGTACATTTAAATGCTTCTGTAGCTATCAACTCAGCAGCTTTGTCCCAGCAGTCAGTAAACCTCAAAAACCATTGTCACTTGAGAAAGTCTGCCAGGGTGAGGATGATTCCCTAATTAACCACATCCTCAGTGTATCACCATTAGATAACACAAGGAAATGTGTTCACGGCTTGCTGCTTCATCAGGCTGCTGTAGTGATTCATTCCACATCGACTAGCACTGGGAGAGCAGAAAAGCCTGAGCTGGCAGCAGAGATGTAAAGGAGAGCACCATTCCTATATGGGTCTCTTTCATGTGGTGTTGCTCCCATCATTTTTCCGCAGATGAGGGTTTGTCCTGTGCTGCCCCAAAAAGCCTTCCCACTGTTTACTTCCCAGAGTAGGACACTCTTCTGGTTGGGTCAGACGTTCAAAGACCATATGTTGAAATGTGATTCTGAAACTCATTGACAGCTGTGAGAAGGGGGATTAGCTGATGCCAGTCTCCCTCTAGAGCCATAGCAACCAGTTCCCATCAAATCCTGCTCTTAGAGATGGGAGAGCTCTTGAATTTCTTGCAGTTGCAGGACTATTTTCCTAAAAGAAAAGAAGGTGGGGCATGGTGGCCCACTCTGAGCACTGCACACACTACAGTGATTATTATTCTTTGTGGTATCTCCCATCCGACTATGGCCATCTGAACTCTAGCCTCATCCTCTCAGCTCAGGGGCTGGACTTCTGCAGTCAGGGAACAGCCGCATGTAGGCATCTCCAGACAACATTTCATCTGTTATGTTTCAGACACCCACCTCCATACAGGAAGCCTAAGGAACCATTTTTGGATCAGATCATCGAGCTGTTAGAAAGCTCTATTTGAGCAAGACACATCCACCCCTTTATATTCAGAAATAAATCTTGTATTTCTCTGAAGATATGAAAGGATATTTCTCTTTTGAAGCATCCCTGCATTTTCATTCGATTCCACCCACCCCAGCATTATTCCCTGTCACCCACATGTAACCTGCCCATGCTCATAGCATTATGATTGCTGAAAGGCTGTGTGTGTGTAGCTTCAGGGTCTATCATTTGCCTGTTAACAAATGTTAGGTGCATGAGTTACTGACAGTACAACCTGGTGCACTGAGTTATTTCAGGGACTCAGAGTTATTTTTGCAGGATGCACTATATTTTATATTGTGTCTGGAACGCTGTTCCTTGCCATTGCAATACATCATTAGATTTACCTCCAAGGAATAGTCTTTTCTAGGCGGCTTCACTGGGGCTGTCTTTCTCTGCAGGCACGTTCCCTAAAGCAAAGCACCACTCAAATGTGTCAGGTACCCGACAACTCCCCTCCCAGGACGTATGCCAACCATAAGGATTAAGACTCAGTGTGTGAAAAAGTGCTGTGAGTTTCCCTCGGGAATAAACCAGTCTATTTTGTTCAGCCAGTGAGGTTTATTATTCATTCCAGTAAGAAACAGAGTTTTATGGTTTAACCCTAGTAGCAGCATGCTAGCTAAGTCCGTATTAGAACATGGTTCAACTGTTCTTTCAGATGGCAAGGCCTTAAGCTGAGCTGCATTGAGGGAAATACTGCACTTTGATATTCAGTACTGGCTAGCTCAGGCTCCTGCCAAGCTCCTCACACCCCAGCTTCTTTACCTACCACAGAGCAGGCTGGGCAGCTGTGCATTTGAATTCTCAATCCTGCTTTGTCTGTCCTTATCCACTTTGCTGAGAGGCTCCCTTTTCCTCCAACACGTGTCTTCTCTCATGCATTGGCATTGCAGCGCAATCTGCTCCAGAAACATGCCTGAAGATGACCGATATGTGTTATACATAAGCAAAGAAAATATTTAACATGTTATTCTAAGCCCTTTGATAATAACTCTGTGTACAGTGTAGGGGAAGTGAGCTTTGGTTGTAATTCTTGTCCCACCAAAGTAATCCTGAGTGCTTGCTCTACCTATAATGACCTGCTACACATCCTGTTTTCCTGCAGCTACTTTCATACGGACTGTGATGAGGACACAGACAAGGATGAGGAACCAAGAGGTGCTAAGCTGACAAGAGACATGGAAGAGAGACTTTAAGACACAGAGTTGATTGTGTAAGGTAAGACAAGTAAACAAAACAGGTACTTGGCCTCACAATTGTTTGGGAGGATGGTGTTACACTGACAGAAACAGGGCTATTTAGAAACAATTAAAAACTACAGATTAAAATGCTTTTGATACTGGTATCATGGCTGTATGAGCCTACAAGGAACACACCCTTAGGAGGACAACTGCCAGCTGTGCCCTCCAGCAAAGGGGAACCGATCTATTACTTCTCATCAAAGGTCTTCCCTTTCACTGAAAGTGGTGAATTTTTGCCTTTGTCACTGCTGGAATCCTTTAAAAGTACAAATGTCTTAAAAAGGGAGAGAAACATTTTCTCTCTGTGTCTGGTTAGTCATATTAACAGCTTTGCAATGTTGTGGGAGTTCTTTACCTTACATCAGCTTCATGAACAGGGCATTTGACTAGTGTCAAAGTAGTCTGGCATGCCAGCCTGACTTTCAAGAAGCCAATGTCCTTACTGTTAGTTGTAGCTCTCTTGGGATGTCCTTTTTCACTTTTCTTACGAATAAGCTGTTCAATAATGTTTGTTCATTATTGAACTTTCTGTCCTTAGGAAAGGAGGGGCCTTTTTCCTCTTCAAGGGTGTTTGTTCTACTTCTGAAGATTACTCATCTCCAGCAGGTACCATAGACAGCAGGGTTTAGCAATAGATTTTCTTTATCTGAGTCACAGGCTGTACTATGGAAATAATATAATGTTCCTTAGGAGGAATTAGTGTTTTCAGTTTAGGAATTACACAATGTAAAAATTAGCAAAATAAAGTGGTGATGTCTCACCATTTTCTTCACACAGCAAATGTGGCCAAAAATGCATCGATCATTGAAGTAAACAATATGAAACCTCTAATATTTCATTACATTTCCTTTTTGCACTGGTAGTGACTTGTTTTGAAATAGTTCCTCCTACCTTCTGCAACCTTAATCCTATTCTTTTTAACACAAAGAAGTAAATAACCTGAGATGTAGTTCCCTGCTGCACAATTACACGGAACAGAAAACTACCATGAGTGGGAATTGTTTTGAACGATCACTGCATAAACACCTTTCTGTGTGAAAAGCCAGTCTCTTCTGAAAAGACTTCTGTCTTGGACTGTTGCCATGCCACTTGTTTGTGGAGGTGACTAGCCACTGGCTGTAGTTTGAGTAAGCAGAACTAACCAGAACTCACCATCTCCTTGCTCTGTCACTGTCAGCAGTAACTGGGGCTGGCTGATAGGTGCTCAGGACCTTACCTGGGTAACATCTAAACCAGTATTTGAAGTGCATTTGACTGTGCACTTCCAGGCACAAGGATAAGTAACATCAGATAGGTAACATCAGCATTCCCCAGTCTGTGATCAGCTCCACGAAACGTGAGATGATCCAGTAAAAGACTGCAGAATAATACTTATAGCAATTGTCCATCCAGCTGCTCACCTATATGAGTGAACAAAAACAAAGAGATGTAGCAGTAAGAGACAAACTTTCAGACTTTGGCCCTTTTTTGAGGTTGTAAATGCCAATCTTTGTGGCACTGCTGTACAAATGATCTTGTGATCCTCTGACTAAAAATGTTGAGGAACACTGGAAACAACACCTCTCAGTTACTATGATTTTTTTCTATGCAAAGGGTAGCCAAACAGTCCTTCACAAGGCATATGTGTCTCTTCAAATTTTGAAAAACTCAAATAATAGAGTTAAACAAAGAAAGTAATAAGTACCCATATTTAGCACATTATGCATATTTTTAAGTAGTGATGTAAAAGATCACCCTAGGAATAATAACTGTTACTCTTTTTGCCTTGTGTAAGGTCTTTTCATTTATGAATCTCTGAGCACACTAATTAAAGATTTTGCTCATATCCAAGTACAAATAATTCCCATCTGGAAGGACCGGGATGCCGAGAGCAAAGCAATCTAATGCTAACAATGTCGTTATTTGATTTTATCACTGCAGATTTCAGGTTAAGCTTCCATTTTTAATTAGCTTTCAATCTTAGTATGACACAAATGGATTAAGCAGGTCCTCATCTACCATTCAATGATGGGCCAGTAGTCACCATGAGATTGTGGATGTTTGCTAAGGGCACGTACCAGCAAATCTGTGACTTCTGAAGTGACTCAGTCATTGGGCAGAAACGCCTGCATGCTGGTCTGCTTAGCATTGGCAGTAAAGCTGGGATTCAGCTTCAGAGATGAAGGTGGAAGCTTCCTTCACATCTTTCCACTCATTACATGCAGTAAAATAATTCCTTTCTCCAATTTCTTATTGACAGCATTAAGATTTCACCTTTCCCTTTATGGAATGGCCACCACCTCTTCTCTGCAGTAAGCAGCAGAGCAGTGTCAGTACCAATCGCACACCTTTCCCTTGGCATCAGACAGCCCCAGCCCCAGAAGACAGTCTTCTTGGTAGAAACCAGCAAGCTTTTAAACTTTCACCGTGTGCTGTTTGACCAAAACTTCTGCAAGTGGTTAGATGATATTTCACTTTGCTGTGTACCCATGCAGAGAGATCAAGACAATCCTTTTCTCCCCTCCCACCTGCCCCATTCTACGGCAATTCTACGGCAAGGTGAATGGTTCCCATCTCTGTTTCAGAAGTCAGCAACCTATTTGCAAAATTCCCAGAGCCCAACTGCTCTTCCCTTTTCACAGACTGACAGGAACACCGCTCCAGTATTTCTTGGAGCAGTTCTGAGTCAGATTTGGGTTTGTGCCAAGGAGCCAGGCAGCCAAATAGGCAAAAGGCACCACAGTCACATTTAGCTGTATCCTTCAGTAGCTTTTTCAATTGTAATTCCCTTTTTGTTCAGCCTGGAGCAGATGGTGTCTCAGAACACCTTTGGGCGGGTGGAAAAGCTTCCAGCAGCAAAGTCTGGAGCCCTGAAATCAGCTCTTCACATGTCACCCTCAATGCCCAGCTGTGCTAGACTCTCTGTGCTGGGCTGTCTGCTCAGATGGCTCCAGATGGAGAAGAGGGTCGAGGAGGAAAAATGGCAGATGGCAGTTGAAGTTGGATCAAAACAGGAGGCCTCACCTCCATGTGACAAACACTGACAGAGCTGCATTTTTTTCTGGTTGTGTTTTGGTTGTCAGTGTTTTAAAAGTGGCCCTCTGCAGAGGACTATGAGGGTTTTGATTTAGAAGGTTCACAGCCTTCCACTATGTTTTCCCCTTCTCACTCTGGCTTTGGGTGTAAAGGGCCAACCCAGACCTAAATTAAAATGTTTGTGAATGTGAAGCTCAGGTGGCAGGCCCCTTTATGCTGCTCTGCTGACCAGCTGTAACGCTTCAGCAGTGGGGAATTGTTTCAAGGGGGTGATCCATCCTTCTTGCTATGTTTGCTGTGTGAACATGTCTGTGCAAGATACGTAGTAAAAGCAATGCAGCTTTTTCTGTGGCCCTTCTGTGTTGACAGAAAGCTGGAAAAGCTGTTTTTAGCCCTTCCCAGGTTCCCTTCTTGTGATGATGCCAACATGTTTTGCAAACACTGAATTGGCCAAGATGGCTGCTTTCATGTGAGCTAAAATTCGCTCATATAATGTGCTAGGAGTGGATGAGTGAAAGAGTGACAAGCAGGCCTGTAGGAACTGGTACATGCCCATGCAGCACATTTCTCTGTGGAGCTCGGGATACAGCAATGCTCTTGTGCAAATCTAGGGGTATTTAGCAGAGGTTCTTGGTACCTGCTGCCAGCTGTTACTCTTTCCTTTCTTTTCACTTCTCCCGCTCTGACATAAAAATGATCAATTGGGCTAGAAGGCTGATGTCAGTCCTTGAATAAAGCAACAAAATATCAGGCTTTGATAATTTAATTTTGCAATCTCAGGATGAGTTAACGCTAAAGATGAGACCAATGCATGACATAAAAGCTTCTAGCAGGACAGGAAAATGTGGCAGAGATGTTAAGCCTTGCTCTAAGACTTAAGTCTTCACTACCAAAAGTTATCAGGCAGTGCTGTTGAGATCCGTAAGCCTGTGTCTGTTACTCTACCAGAAATGCTGGTGCCAGTAACTGCATTCTTGCCACAGGACTGAAGTATCTCAGCCACTCAGCAGCGAGGTCCCTGAAGCTAAGGAGATCTAGCTATGAAGTTTGCCATGTGGTAGGCACTGAAATCCAAGCAAATCTGAGTCAAACTTCTCCTTAATTATGTTGATAGTAGACAGGGGACAATCTGTTTCTCCTGGCTTCTATCCCAACGGTTAGGACTTCTCCAAGCATTTCCTATCTTTTCAAGCTATTTTTATCTGGAGGAAGCTTCATAGGGCATGCAGTATATTGAGGAGAACAATACTTAAGAAAATTAAGCCGTGTGTCTTCTCCAGGTAGGAAGTGGTTTTGATAAGCTTTTCGAGTTCTCTTTTGACAGCATCAAAAGGCTAAGGGCTTTGCAGATGACATGTTCATGTCTATCTCAGAGCCCGGCTATGGGGCTCCTGCTGAAAGGGTAGTTCCCTGTTTCAGTGCCCAGTTAAGGACTTATGCTGAGACAGTTTAAAAGGAATTGCTGTTGAAAATTGCACTACCTGCAAAAATATAATCAAGCTCATGTTAATAATTCCTGGGTAACATCTGACGCAGCTGGAGGTGCAGGCCTGAGTTATAGTGCTAATAGATAGTAGAAATAAAAGGTATACTGGACGGTGAAGGTGCAATTCTAACCAATTCGGCCGTTTGGCTGCCAGCTTAGCGGATCTCCAGCCCCAGAGATAGCACATGAATCTCGTGGTTGTAAACTTCTCAACCCTTTTTCCCAAACTGCACTAATTTAGCTGTATTTCTGTCTCATGGCAAGCGAGGCTGTTATGCCACACATGGGGAATGAGGGGTGTCTTTCCTTTGGATTTGGGCTCCATTCCATTGTCACCTGCAGATGAAAGAAGATACAGGGAGACCAAGGCCTGCGTGATAACACAGGGTATAGCCTGCTCAGTTGAGGTAACTCTGCTGCACTGGAACAGGCATGCTCTGAAATAAACTCAAGGAGGAGTGTTTTGGTCTTTCTTAATGTCTGCACTAATTACTTTTATCTTTTCATGGCCATGAGGTATATGTTCACACGGCACAAGAAACTGTAGGGCATTGGCATGCCTGTATCTGAAAACATCTGAGTCTCTCAAGGCAGTTTTCCAGGAAAGAAAGCAGAGAGGGATCTGCCTAAAGTTTGCTAAAATAGGAGCAAAATGCTAACACTCAGAGGGAAGTGTGGGGAGATACTTCCTTGATTGCAGTTTTGAGTGAGACCAAGGAGGAGGGAAACTCCCCCCTCAGTGCAGCTTCCTCGCAGAAGGAATGGGGTCAGGGAAGGGGAACCCACTTTCACCCAAAGCCAGCCCCGCAGATTGGATGGAGGTCAGCTTATGGCACCTGAGCATTGTTGGTGGTGGTGAGTTGGCCCCATGGACAACTGAAACTCAGCCTGCACAGAAGCACAGCCTGCCATGGAGACCCCGGGGACCTTGCCGATCCCCTCACCAGTACCAATCCCTGTGTTCAGGTCAAGCCGAGGGTGTTTTAAAGAGGGATAAAACTATGCCAAAGCATCTCCAGAAACTTGGCAGTTTTGGCCTAAAGGCATTGCTGTAGTTTTCACAAGGGCAGTTGTGTTATTTTTCCTTTTGCCAGGGTATCAAATTGGCCACCAGATTCTCCGGCTCATTTGTGGAAAGTGAAGAGCCAGAAATAACCTGACAAAAAGCTGTCTCCTAGCATGTATGGGCTTTTGCATTACCATGGAAATGAAGATATCTCTGACAGCTTAAATCTCACTGAGACGGAAACGAAGTAGTGAAGTGTCACAACATGACAGGATGAAATCCTTCCCGGATTGCCAGTGAGATGGACCAGGGTCAGACAGAACGACAGGGACTGTAATGGGCTCCTGTCGGAGAGCCCCACTGACAGAGAAGGAATGCCTTGGACAGCTAAATTGTATTGAAAATGTCTATCCTGCCCCTTGGAAAAACATGCTAGTTAAACATTAATGTGGTTCCTTTGCCAGTGTCATAGGTCCCAGGATGGGAACAAGCACAGACAAACAATCATGAACTCATGTTTCTCTCACCTTTCACAGACTCAGGGTTACAACCCAGCTTAAGGTTTCTTAGCCCGTATTCACCTCACAGCGTCAGAGCCCCTTATATTTCTGCCATAGTGATTTTAGGAAATAGTATTGCTAGCGGAGCACGGTGAACGTGTGATTAAACAGCACAGGTTCAGTCTGTTCAGAAAGGTGCTGCTGCAACAGTCCCACCACCCCCTTCTTTCCCTGTCTCTCAAATATTTGCTACTGCAATGTTGTTTGGCCAGACACTGGTGTTTCTCCGACCCCTTTCCGAGATGAGCTACTTCATTAAGATAGCAGAGAAGTAACTCCACAAAGAAAAGTGAATCACTGCTGGGTCTGTAGCAGAGTACTGGGTCCATTTGCTGAAGGGTCAGACAGTTGAGGAGGCTGAGATAGTACGTTGGGGAAGATTAAGGACTGGGAAAGCAAGGGGCAGGTCTCTTTCCTTTGGAAACAAGGAGCTGTTGGAGCAGGTAGCCTTGCTTGTCTAATTACAGCCTTATTACTCATGGCTTGCATACAGCTGCCAAACCCTGGCAGGCTCTGGCTCCGTACAGTGAGGCAGGGCAGTTGAGCCAGGGCAGGCTGTAGGTTCCACTGCACAGTAGGTTTCACTGGGCCACTGGCTTAGGTGAATTTATAGAATCATAAATTGTTTTGGTTGGAAGACACCTTTAAGATCAAGTCCAACCATTAACTCAGCACCACCAAGTCACCACTAAACCATGTCCCTCAGTACAACATCTACATGGCTTTTAAATACCTCCAGGGGTGGTGGCTCGACCACTTCTCTGGGCAGCCTGTTCCGGTGATTGACAGCCCTTTCAGGGAAGAATTTTTTCCTAATATCCAACCTCAACCTCCCCTGGCACAACTCGAGGCTCTTTCCTCTCATCCTATCACTTGCGACTTGTGAGAGCAGACCAACACACACCTCACTACAGACTCCTTTCACGTAGTTGTAGAGAGCAATAAAATCTCCTCCAAGCCTCCTCTTCTCCAGACTAAACAACCTCAGTTCCCTCAGCCACAGGACTTGTTTCCTAGACTCTTCACCAGCTTCTTGCCCTTCTTTGGACACACTCCAGCACCTCAATGTCCTTCTTGTAGTGAGGGGAACAAAACAGAACACAGTATTCGAGGTGTGATCTCACCAGTGCCCAGTACACAGGTACAATCTCTTCCCTAGTCCTGATGGCCACAGGATGCTGTTGGCCTTCTTGGCCACCTGGGCACACTGCTGGCTCATGGTCAACCAGCTGTCAGCCAGCACCCCCAGGTCCTTTTCCACTAGGAAGCTTTCCAGCCACTCTTCCCCAGGCCTGTAGTGTTGCCTGGGGTTCCTGTGACTCAGGTATGGGACCCAGCACTTGGCCTTGTTAAACCTTCATACCATTGCTCTTGGCCCATTGATCCAGCCTGTCACATCCCTCTCTACAGCCTCCCTACCCTGAAAGCAGATCAAAACTCCTACCCAACTTGGTGTTGTCCACAAACTCAGGGTGCCCTTGATCCCCTCATCCAGATCATTGATAAAGTTACTAAAGAGAACAGGCCCAATACTGACCCCTCGGGAACAGCACTTGTAACTGGCCACCAATTGGATTTAACTCCAATCACCACAACTCTTTGGCCCTGGCCATCCAGACAGTTTTTTATCAAGCAACAAGTACATGAGAAAGTGCATGATCAAGCCCTGAGCAGACAGTTTATCCAGGAGGATGCTGCGGGAAAGAGTGTCAAAGGCTTTACTAATGTCCAGGTAGACAATACCCACAGCCTTTCCCTTATCTACTAATAGAGCCACCTTGTCATGGAATGAGATCAGGTGTGATCTCATGTGATGGTACTCAAGATGATCTGCTCAATAACACACCCCAGCACCAAGGTCAGGCCTATAGTTCCCCAGATCCTCCTTCCAGCTCTTCTTGTAGATGAGCATCACATTTAGATGAGCAAGTGGAGTAGACCTCCGGACAGCTGGAGGTGCCAAGTGGTGCAGGGCTCTGGCTGGCTGACCAGCCAAAGTGATGTCAGTCTCTGGCTGTTTGGTGGGGCCACCTGGTTTAGGGCGGTGATTGACTGGCCAGCCAGTGTTATTGGGCTCTGGCTGGCCAGTCAAAGTGGCTTAGTAGAGCTCTGTCTGGTTGGCCAGCCTTCATCGGGTAGGACTCTTGCTGGTTGGCCAGCAAAAGTGGCATAGGCCTCTAGCTGGCTGGTGGAGTCAACTGATGTAGAGCTCTGCCCTGCGCCAAGGGCTGCTGGGGTTCTTTGGCCCAGGGCTGGTTGCAGGCGGCTACCATGGGCCTGGTGTGAGCTAGCAGCTGGCTGCTGTGGCCTTTTCATTCCTGTGGGCTGTAGCTTCTCTGTGTGTGTTTTATTTTTATTTTACCCACTCATTTTATCTGGCGGTTCTGTCCAGAGAAAGATTCAGCTAGGGGAGCAGGGACACAGAGGGGATGCAAAGCTCTGCCTGGCGATGCCATGGTGACCTCTGCAGGGCTCAGACTGCAGGGAGACAGAGATGATATGAAGGTACATTGTTTTTTCATAATGTCTTGTTTTTATAAGTACTGATTTAATTTCCCCTTTGTTTGTTCAGGGTGGTGTTACTGCTGACTTGATTCAGCCAGTGCTCTGGCTGGCTGAGGCGAGTGGCGTTGGGCTCTGACTGGCTATACTGACAAAATATTGTACTGCTCTGGGTGGCTGGCCAGCCATCCAAAGTGCTTTTAAAGGCTCTGGCTGGTTGGCCAGCCAAAATAGTACAGGATTTTTGCTGTCTGGCCAGCAAAATTGTTGTATGGCTCAGGCACAGTGGACAGAGAAAGTAGCATAGGGCTCTGGTGGTTTGGAGGCTCCAAGTGCTGTCGTGCTCTGGCCAGCTATCCAGTTGAAGTGATTTAGCCAGGGTCTCACTGACCAGCCAGCCAAAATCAGGTAGACATCTATTTATTTGACAGAGCCACACGGTTTAGGACTCTGACTGGTCAGCCAGACAAATTGATGTAGGACTCTGACTCTTTGCTAGGGCCAAGTGGTTTAGCAATGTGGCTGGAGGGCTGGTCCAAAGTGGTATAGGGCTCTGGCTGGTCAGCCACCCAAAGTAGTGTAGGGTTCTGGCTGTCTGTCCAAGCAAAGTTCTGTAGGGCTCTAGCTGTTTGGCAGGACCACATCGTTTTGGACTCTGGCTGGCCAGTCAGCCAAAGGCTGGCCTGCCAAGGAAAGTGTTGTAGGACTCTGGCTCTTTGGGAGGGTCAAGTGCTTCAGAGGTCTGGCTGTCTGGCCATCAAAGCAATGTAAGGCTCTGGCTCTTTGGTGGGGCTATATGGTTTTGGTCTCTGGGTGGCCAACAAAGAAGTGTTGGGTCTTGGCTGGCTGGCCAACCAAAGCAATGTAGGACACTGGCTGGTTGGTCAGGAGAAGTCTTGTAGGGCTCTGTCTGGCCAGACTGTAAAGGCGGTGTAAGGCTTTGGTAGTTAGGATGGACCACATGGTTTGGGGCTTTGGCTGGCCAGCCACCCAATGTGGCCTAGTGTTCTGTTTGTTGGGACCTCATGGTTTAGGGCTCTGGCTTGCCAGAAAACAGAAGGCATTCAGTAGGACTCTGACTGGCTGGTCAGTCATATTGGTGTAGGGCTCTGTCTTGTCAGCCAGCCAAAATCATGTAGGGCTCTGGCTGGCCATCCAGGCCATGTGGTATAGGGCTCTGCTTGTGGCTCAGGACAAAGTAGTGTAGGGCTCTGTCTGACTTCCAGACAAAGTGGTGTTGGGCTCTTCGACAGGGCCAAGGAGTGTAGTGCTCTGGCTGCCTGTAGGGCTCTGACTGGATGGTCATCCAAAGTGGTGATAGTAGCTCTGGCTGCTCTGGCTCATTGGTGAGGCCAAGTTGTATAGGTCTTTGTCTGGCAGGGCCAAAGTTATGCAAGGCTTATGTAACTGTGTAGTTTTGGGTAGCCAGGCAGGCAGATCCATACAGCACACTGACCTGCTGTGTAGGGCTCTGGCCAGCCTTCCAGATGTGGCAAAAGAGATATGAAAATAAGGCCAAGTGGAGGGGAAATGGAGAGGGAGGCTTCCCTAGGCTTTAGTTACAGTAGCTCCATGTACTGCTTCAGTTACTGCATTCCCTCCCCTGTGCTGCTGGGATAAAGTGGTTTGCTCCTAAGCCTTCCAGGGAAGTGAAATGAAAAGCTGGAACAGCACATTTGTTACTGAAATGCACTTGCTCTTGAGATACCCACATGTAGCGAAAAATGTGGTGGTGTAATCCGGCGCTGAACACGCCAGGCCAAAGATAATATGGGTAAGACAAGGGCATGTGGCCCTGGCCCCACGGGGTCAGGTAGAGTGTGACATGGGATTTGTGCTGCCCCTAGGCTGGCTGTAGGAGGTGGCAGGTGATCCAGCATAAAGCTCACATGGCAAAACAGATGATAGTAGATCTCCTATAAAAAACCCAAACAAACAACAAAAGTAACCCTGCCAGTATAACAAATTAGCTGTGAAAACCTGTCAGCAAAAGTTTAGCATAAATCAGCACTTTACATTGTGTGGCTGCAGCAATTTTGACCTAGGAGCTGTAATGCTGAATTTACTTCGCTATGAAACCATGGGCACAGGAATGGGAATACAAATGAGCAAGTGAGGCCAAAACACTCAGTACTTCAGGAACAGTGGCTGGTAGGACTAAGCCTGCAGAAAGCTACATGTTCTGCTGGGTCTGGCTGTGTTCAGAGCTCCCAGCTCTACTGTAAGCACTCATCAGAACAGATTAACAACTTGCCAAGTCCAGAATCTACAGGAAAAGCTGGCAAGAGGGAATATGATAAGTTATCTTTCTGTATTCTGATTGCATCTAATTTGGTCACTGACCATCTGTCTACTATTTTTTAGCTTCTTTTTAAGTCTGTGGCATATGTGCTGGTTTTCAAAATCACTTCCAGATGTAAAATTCTTTCAGATATGAATCCCGTTTTTCTTCTTTCACATCAGGTATGTAGGTGCAGTGGGTATTGGCAAAATGATTTTTTTATACCATTGCCTTTCTCATATTTATTTTCTTTTTAACTGTCCTGTATTCCAGAATAAGAGTGCTGTGCTGGTCCTCTCAAGTAAGGACTCTCAAGTGCCTACAGTATACACATTGCCTTCCAAAGTTTATGTTCCACATGCTCCTCTCTGCGAAACAACAGCCCCTTAAAGCAACAGAGAACAGAGCCAGCTCTGGGGGTGGTGTGTTTTCAGGCAGGGTCTACAGGAAGGAACTCTGAGAGAAAGGAACTGTCTGAGGAAGATCACAATGTTGTCCCTGATTATCAGGGTTTTCTTAATAGCTAGAGGGGGTTGCCCTGTAGTGTCAGGCTTGCACAGTGACAAGAACTGAGTTCACGGAAAAATTTTAATCAGCAAACCACTAAATCTGCATGGAATGACATGAGTTTCAAGATCTAAAATTCATCTCCTGAGGATTTCTGGACAACAAATTCTGATTATTCTTTAACTGACAGTGAAAATGCTTTGAAGCCAGCTCTGAAGTGAATGCATTTCTAAAGATGCCTTATCGCCTCTCGTGTCCTCTTACTTTCTGTCTCAGCTTCAGATAACATGCTGGAACCCCTATTTCTATAGAACTTATCACAAGCAGTATCTTCTGCCTGCTGGCATTCAGCTCATTATTGAGATGAAGTATCTCAAATATTTCCATTTCTTTTATCAGAAAGTTAAGAGTTTCTGCATAAAATTAATAGTAATGAAATAATCTTCTCTGAAAGCGGGTCCTGGTTATTCACGTTACGTGGAAATAGTATAGTGAAGATAATGGATATCTTGAATCACAGATGGTTCAGAAAAAAAAAAACCAAAAAGAAAAAAATAATTGTGAGTTGCATCACATAAGAAACCTTTCAGAAATATCTTGTAAAATCAAAAGGTTTGAGAAAAATAATTTCCAGATAAATTAAATATTTGGTTTGACCTAAAATACATTATTCTTCTGCTTTGAGCATTGTCATTTCTATTTTACTTACTAGAAAGCAATTTTCAAGGAAACAGCAAACCAAAAAGCTGACAAGAAAAAAAAAGGCATTTAATATTGAAAGAAGCAGAAGTGACACAAATAATTCTCTTCAAAAAGATTTTTTTTTTTTTTTTCTGAATAGATAATTAAAGCCCAGCACGAATTCACAAAATGTCGCAGCATTACCGGAGCTTCTCTGAGAAATAATTCCCACATTTATACATGTAAATTGCTTTCTGGGTGGGAAGAAGAGAGAGCAGGAGCTGCAAATAGCCATAAGGAGACTGCAGTTGCAGGCCCTGCTGCCCATCTCCTCTGGTGAAGGGTCCTGAGGGGGCCCCAGCCCTGGTTTTCTGGCAGGACTCTTAGAGAAAATGACTCTGCCTGGGGCTCCCAGCCTACACTGTGCACAGATGGAGGCGTCTTGAGCCAATGGCAGAAAATTAAAACCTCTTGTTCTGAAATGATTTTAATCTGGTGACGGAGGGCCCTCCATATGGACGTTAACGTAAGCAAAAATTCTTACTGGTAGTGTAAGAGTTGCATTTGTGACATTTAGATTTCCTGTATCTACTGATTTAAGGAATAGCCATTAGAACACTGATTTTTTTTTTTTTTTTGTGACACTCCCCCCACCCCACCACCCCCCCCAGCCCTCCCTCCCTGTGAGTCGTATCTGAGATACAGCTCTGATTCTGAGCAAACTCCAGAAGGCTCCCTTCCTTTGGGTCAGCCCTCGAAGCAGTCTCTCTCCACTAGCTGCAGGGGGACTGAGGGTCTCCAGTCCATTCTGGGTGATTCTGCTGGGAAAACATGACAACTACCTTGGTATTGCAGCCCAGGTGTGGCTCTGTTGCTCATCTTTCAACTGCAGAACACTTTGGTCCTGATTTTTCAGCTTGTTTCTCCTTCATCCATCCTGCAAGTCATATTTGCTGTCTTTCCAAGACTATTATCAAACAGCTAATACAAAGGAGGGAAAAAATATTTCTGCCAAATATATGAGAGTTTTCTACTCTTATAGACAGGCTATCTGAGCTCTAAGACCTTATCTGCACATGAACTGTACTGGAGAATAAATCCATCTGCAGAGGCACCTTTGTACTAATGTGATGGAAGATGTGACCATAAGGTGTGTGTTGTAAACAAACCAGTAAGGGTAAAGCTGCATCTTCATATATAATTCAGTGGAAACTTCCAAATCAGAGTGTTTTGGCAGTAAGTCATTATTGGAAAGGTCATATGTGGTGTTTCCTTGCTTTCCTGATATACTACGTACGCCATGGATTAAAATATATATATATATATATATTTTGACACAGGACAAAGCAAAGAAACAATAACTTTAAAACACAGAGGAGAAACCCTTCTGGTGACAATCACTCCATGCAGCAGGAGGATGGTATTCAGCTAAACCAGTCTTCTGGTACAGCAGGTTCTGGTTAGTGAGGCTCCACTGTCATTTGCAAGAGAGTATATTTAAATGCTTAGGATGTCTTAATTCCATTTTGTTCTGATTTCACTAGTCTCTTTGTGCTTATTACTTTCTGAGCATCCTTAAGGGACCAACCCCTTCATTTACTTGTTCAGTTACACAATCATTTTTTCATCAGGTCATTCTTCAGTGAGTTGCCATTTGCTGAGTGCTGTGTTGGAAGCATATGCTCGTCTCAGGAGAGGAGATGCTTCACTTGTCTTAGAAAGCAGAAGACAGAAGTCCTCACAGGCAGGAAAAGCTGTGCTAGATGGAAAATTCATTAGCATAAGTAAAATATAATTTAAAACACAGAAACTTTACTTACAAAATTACATCTGTGTGAATTCTGTCATTAAGGGAACTCTGGAAACCATGAAGAAAATAACTGCTGATAGCCTGGGAATGATGGTAAAAGAGGTTTAAACTAAATTATATTACACAGTGTTTAGGAGGCAGCATGAGCACATGTAAACCTCGGGGTATACCTGCACAGTACATCTGAGGATTACTAGCAGCTTGTCACTGCTAGAAAGAGCAGTCCAGATATTATCCATCAGTCCTATCCTAGTCCCTCCAGCCTTGCTTGCAGCCACATAGCTTTGTCCCTTCTCTTCAACCACCTCTGTCTCTCAGACTACAATTGGTGAGCCAATTCTCACCTGACAGAAACTGCTCACTTTTGGGGTTTTTTGTGGGGGGTGGTGTGGTGTGTGTGTTTGGCAGGGTTATTTTTGGTCAGCACAGCAATTTCAATTGGTGCTTCACTCCATCAGATCTATCAGATGAGCACCAGAGACACTGCTTGGAAGAGGGTGAGGGCTTTCACCCAGAGGGAGGGGAGCTGGCAGACGACTTAGTACCTCCTTGTTCAGCGCTGAGGTTGGCAGAGGTCTCTCATATTGCAGCACCTGGGAGTTAATGTCCCTTAACTGTGCTGTACAGTTGTGTAGCTGTCTGTTCCCTGGCTATGAGAGTCCCTAATTTTTGTGCATGATTCATAATGCTACATTATCTTTTTCTCCATGTAGAGCTTCTGAGTAGAGAGGGAAGAGCAGTTTGTTTGGGGATGCAGAATATATACCCCTTATAGTAAGGAGCATAGTCACTGAGTTGAGAGGCATACTCCAGACAATGCCAGAGAAAGCTATGCCTTTGGAATGAGAATTACTCAAAGTTTGCATTTTTTTTTTCTCCCCTCTCAGTTCCTGTGAATTATCAGTGTCAATGTTCCTCATCACATCAACAAAACAGCCTCAAATACTTTCTATTTGAGTATTTGGCCATTCCACAAAAGCTCAAAAAGAGAGAAAAATAATACAAAGAAAGTTGAAAGTCTCATTCTGCTACGACCATGTCAGCATGTGTTACTGCTGGCAGAATTCATGTTTTTCTGCATAAGTGTTGCTCTTTTCGAGTTGATAGCAGTCCACAGCCTATTCCTTAAAACACTGCAATGCCAGTTACAGTTACTGCCTCTTGTATTCCTATCCTGGCTTGACAGTCACTGCTGCTAAACCACAGCATAACTGAAACACTGGGTTATTTGCATGAGAAGGGACTTTCTGGAATCTAAGAAAAGCTTGTAGAGAGAACAGCTAAAACTGCAAATGTATATGGGAGGTCTAGATTCCATAGAAAGATTAATTTGAGACTTCTAGAACAGTAAAGGAGATTTGGCCACGTATCTGTCATTAAATAGTTTGAGGAAATCCCCATGTGCAGCTTGGAAAATTTTGATATAAATCATTTAATTGCAGATGACAGAGTCTTCTGGAGCAGTACTAGCTCCAGCTCTGACACTTTCTAAATACCAAATTCATTAGAAAAGAACGAAAGAAAACAAATACAAAAACATGTCCATGTACAAAAGTGCAGAAGAATGGAATGATTTCCATGGTGATTTAAAGAAAACCAAAAATTGAGTTGTTAAATTCAAACCAGCATTTAGGGGCTACTACAACACAGAAACCTTGGCAGGATAAGGAGCTCTGACTGCAGGTTATTGTTATTACTAATTCTCTGGTAAAGCAGGAGCCAGTTGTGGTAGAATTTATCCCAGGGAACTGTTTAAATGACTTCACATAGATTTTTGTTCGTTCTCTTAAACTTTTGTCTACTTCTAGTGTTACTTTTTTTTTTTTTTTTTTTGTCAAACCCACAAAAATTTCTTAAGGAGGACTTGGTTAGTTCAGCTCAAATTTTCACTACTTGCTTTCTGACCATTGTTTTAAATCTTGTATGAGCAGAGGTTGGGTTAGCTCCATGGGTTCTGAGCTTCAGTTCCCATTCTTTAACAACCCAAGCTTGTGAGAACTGGAGCTCGATACAATGCACAGAGGAAAAAGTAGGGAGGTGTTAGCTTTCTGCTTAGTCATCTCTTCTGTTTCTCAGTGTTCCCTTCCCTCCCCCCCACCCTTCCCATTAACGACTGCTGAATAGTTTGCAAAGAATGCTGCTGATATCCAGTCTTCTGTACTGCAAAATGACATTGTTCCTCTGCCCCTGGCAGCTCCCTGGTGTGAACACCGGTACCTGTTGGTATAGAAGGTTTAATAGGTTACACTAACATGAGGCGAGGAAACCAATCTGTAGAATTCGTATTCAAAGAGGAAAAAGGAATAGATTTGAAACGAGGTCTGATGAGAATGATTGCAAAATTAGCAAATTACTTTGGTTTAGCTAGTCCTACAAGATCTATCACCCTGTTACCCTTGTCTCAAAGAAGAGGCTCAATATCCTCACATGTGATCTTCCCAATACCTTTTGAGAAAATAAGTAAGAACCAAATCTCTTTCTGGCTTTTGGTTTCTAAATACTTCCCACCGTCCAGGGGAAAAGGTGCTTTCATAAAATTGCCACTCTTGACCCTGGGTTGGAACTACACTCCTCAAGCAGTGAAGTCCTCAGCCAGGCCAGAATTCATTTCAAAGGCTGTGACAGCTTAGCTTTCAGTTGGGTTAGCAGGCTAAAGGGCCTCACCCTGAACAGCTGGTCAGCCAGAGGCTGTGGGCTGATATATTTGTGAGTAGGATGGGGATGGAACAGGAGAAATCAGTGTCTTTTCTATGGAATCCCAGGTGTGCCTGCACAGGAATAACATCAAACCACAGTATAGGGTCAAGAACTGTGCATAAAGTCACCTCCAGGTGCTGGCTGGCCACTTCAGGGCTTTGCTGATGGCCCAGATCCCAAAATATCAAACTTTCTTCTTGAGTATTGTAGTGTTTCCAGATCAAGGAAGGTACTTTTTATCTTGCAGTAGGAGTTCTTCTGCTTTGAGGCATCGAGTATTCTGTGGCAGTCCATGGAGAGGCAGCTGGTTACTCACACAGCGGTACAGGGCTTGTACATTCATATGGCTCTTTTGAAGTTATATCCATTTCAATTGGCAATTATCAGAACATAATGAAAGAAATAAAGTTGGATGGAGTACCTTCTTAAAGTTATGTTGTAATCTGTGGACCCACAACTGGTCTGTAATGCCATAATTTGCTGTGATGTGGTTTGTGGTGTGCAAATGATGGAGAACTCTGGCTCTCTATTGAAATATTACCATAAAGGGGCTGGAACACCTCTCCTACGAAGACAGGCTGAGAGAGTTGGGGTTGTTCAGCCTGGAGAAGAGAAGGCTCTGGGGACACCTTGTTGCAGCCTTTCAAAACCTGAAGAGGGCCTACAAGAAAGCTGGGGAGGGACTGTTTACAAGGGCATGTAACTGTTGATGACTTCTTGATGACCATATTAGTCCTGTAGATCCTTCTCAGTCGAGATGGTCATAGAGCTGCTGATAAAATATGATTTGGCAGACACATGCTGGCACCAAATGTATTCCTGCACTTGACATGAAGAAAGTGTGGCTACGGTTAATCATAAGGAAGTTCTAGTTAATCATAACTCTGGAGTGAAGTAGTAGTAACATACATAAATTAGTGTAATACAGAGCAATTTTCAGAAAAAAACCCTAAAATTTTATTATTATCTCCCTGTGAGACTGCAATTTGTAATCTGTACTGTAATTCCATCAGCCGTCTTTTCTGCTTCTGTGCACAATCAGCTATAGCATCACTGTGTCATTAAAAAAACAATTATTCTAACAACAGAACTAATAAATGCCTTCTGTTAGATGCAGGATTTAGCCAGCAAACACAAATAGACCTTTCACATCAATACCAGCTAGGATTAACAGTGACATTTAACATTGCCCACTCATTCATGAATTGCCACGTTGTCATTGTAAGCTGCAAAGTGGAGAGAAAAAAATAACAAGGGGACAACCAGCAAATGCAAAGGTATTATTCATGGGAATGAAGAAACTGTGACTATTTAAAGATATAAGTCAAAACCTCTAAAATTAGCAAATATTTAAATCCCACATACATTCCATATTTAAGACTGTGGGACTGAATATTTAATGAGAACTTGGCTGAACAATTTTTTTTTTTTTTTTTCAGGTACAAGTACATTATATTTCCTACAGCCTTCCTGCATTAATCTGGACAACTCATGCAGCATTTGTGCCTTATTTCCTTAGTCTTATGATTTTGGGGGTATATTTTACAGAGGTATTTCCCATTCTTATATGTGGATTGGAAGCAATTTAGTAATGTCTATAGAGAATCTAGAGATGTTCTGTATGGGTAACAACACTGTTATGATGAAACATAGGAACCTGAGGATCCTACAGCAATTGCCTTTTTCTTTTTCTCACATTCCCCAAATAAAAAAGCAGATTAGAGGGTTAGTGAGATCCTTAACTGGTGTATAGTTAAAATTACACTGCAAATTTAGACTAAATTTCAAATATCAATTTTTTAATAGTTGGGGGTTTCTTTTTCTGCAGTTGTTTTGTAAGCGTTAGTGTAGGAGCAGAACGAGTAGATTCTCTGTAGCACTCATCGTTATGGTAGCTAGATGTCAAGCCCAGGATCTAAATGCAAGTTGTCAGCTAAAGCCTCATAGTCACGCACTGATTTTCTCGTATATTCATTGACTAGGTTGGACTTAAGTTCCTTCCCAGGAATATGAAATCAGATTAGCCTGAATTCAACTGTGTTGTTCAAACTAGGATTTAGGAATGTAGGTTTGAAGATTTAGGCTAACAATATCCCTTTAATGCTATTTGAAATTTCATGAATGCCCAGTGTTCTAGAAGATTTTTAAATGAGTTGACTGGCTCGCAGGAGAGCCACAGTGAGGTCTGAGGGAAAAGTAGGAAAGCATCTAGCCAAAAGTGGTATGCTTTTTCTTTTGTGTGTGTGTGTATATATACCTTTGATCTGTTTTGCATATATGATCCCTGCCTGGCTGCTACCTTTTGCGAAGGCTACAAGGATTCTAGAGATAGTATGTGAGGAGCTACATCCTTTCCTGCATTTGGACAACATTTGATTTTACAGAATACCAACTGTGGTTTAGCAATACCAGCCTACAACCAGTAGTAGTAGCAGTGTCAGCAACAGAAGTTTTAACAGCCTAATACTTTTCCTCCACTCCCAATCAATCAATTTGCACTTCCATAGTATCAGTTCCCTGTTGTTTCATTCAACCTCAAGTCAAAAGAGTGGGTGAAACCTTCATGAGGCCATAAAGGACCGTAAAAAGTCATGCTGACAAAATCAGCTCCATAGCTTGAAGTGACAATACCTTCCCAGAAAGACCTCTGGGAAAAAAGTAGGACCGCTGGGAAGATTCTCAAGAGTAAGTACTTCTTCAGTACTCCCCCACTAAAGTAACAGCTCAGAGGGATTTAAACCAGGCACCAGAAAAGGACCCATGGAGAGGACTAGTGTGGAATGGGGAACACTAAAACCATTCAGCAATTTAAAAAATGGAGCTGTCGCCCTGTAACTGCTTAGTCACTGTGTGTCTTGGCATGTTTGAGACAGGTTACTGCTTCCCCCCCCTTTACCTCAGGCATTCAGTTTGAAGGGTGCGTAGGGAAGTGAACTTTCAAAGGGATTAGTCATTTTTACAGTTATGGTTTTCTACTTTTAATAGGCTTTGAGACAGTTTTCCAGAATTTGGATTCAGTTACTCAAGGATCAAAAGGGACCCATCTGCAAAGGAGGATGAGATGGGCATTCATGTCAGCCAGAACTCCCATTTAGGACCCATCATAAAAGATAGTAGTTTTGACATGGCTAATGTCAAAACTAACCAATGGATATCCTGTGAACTGTGCTTCATGTTTCTTACACAAAATGGTCTCTTATTCACGGTGTTACGTTTAAGGTACACAATACTGCAATCACTGAGGTGAAAATGTGGTCTTTTTCTACATTTGAACATCAACTTTAAGTTTTCTTGTCTATGTTATATGTGGAGACCCTTAGCATCAAAACAATTTTTGTTTTTCCACCTCTTTAAAGTAGAAAAGGAAAGCTTATGTTTAGTTTTTCCATTTAATTCCTAATAACAAATCTCTTTGTTTGAAGCATCCCTGTTTTCTGAGCTTTATAGCTTTATTAATCAGTATCTGTGCAACCCAAGCTACTAAAAATTAGCAAAATAATGGGAAGTAACTAGAAAAGAAGGACGTATGTACAGAAGGGATGAACGAAGATGCACAGCTCCACACCCTTGAGAGCTCCACACTTTGCCAAGCACCATCAGCAAGACAATTTCATAGCCAGTCTTTGCTACCTGGTGGGAAACCACTCACTTTGTTTTCAGCCAGGGTGTTCCACTCTAGAAGGAGTCCCATTTTAATTTAGAATTCTGTGAGTTTTAAGCTGTTTGGAGAAGTTAAACCTTAAACTTTGCTAGCATGTAAAAAATGATGACTGCTATTTCATACCATTCATGTATTGGAGAGGAAAAAAAGCACAGTCCCTCAGTATGTACAGCAGAAGCCTCTGTTTATCTGTACTCACCTGTTCATAAACATTACTTCAGACAAACTGACTCCAGCTCAGGGTCTGGGTTCTCATCTTGCTTAAGCCCCACAATTGTAAACACTGGAGAAAGGCCACTACCACATGCCTCTTGCATACACAAGTTGGAGAACTGCCCAGCACTTTACAGATGTGGGCACTGTGGGTTGATGCTGTTACTGGAGGTGCACATCTTCCAGATCAAACACAAGTTACTTGGTTTTTGCTGTTTTTCATTTTTATTATGAATTTAAGGAATGGTTTTGTCTTGAGATATGGAGGACTCCGGACCTTTGTGGCCAAGAGCATCTCTGGTTTTGGTTGGAATGTTTGGGGTTTTTTTCTCAAGTGGTCTTTTTTGAGGATGGCTTTAGTTATCCCAGAAACAGAAGTTTTGATAAAAGGAAGAAGTTGAGATTGCTGCAGGAACTCAAAGCAAACTTCAAAAGGTGAGAAAATTCTAGTTTAAACCCAAAAGTCCAATATTTTCTATCATCTTGACATCCATCAGTGTCTTACTATACATCCCTTAAAAGATACTTCTTGGGATGTAGTACTGTAAGCCATTACCCACCATGCAACTAACTCATTTTTGCAACTTCTGTGCAATCAAAAATCATCCTTAACAAATGATATGTCTTAAGAACGGGTAGGATAATTTTGCAGCAACCTTTCTGCAGTAGTTTCCTGTAGCAGCTGTTCAGTGTCGATCCAACTGATTTCTATCAGTGGCTAAAGATTAATAACATACTCCAAACAGCCGTATCTGCTATATGAGGGACTTGGCACCACTTAAATGTAAAAGTCTCCTAAGCACTCCAGCTTCATCCATAGTCCATCTCACGCCATTTATTCACATGCAGAAGTGTAATACCTGTATGAATGTCACAGGCAGATGAAATGATGTAGCATCTCTGCTTCCATCCACATGAAGGGATGTACTGCCAGAAGTTTCAAGAGGCTTCAGATTTACCAGTGCTACAGCCCACACTGTGCAGCTGCAGACTGCACGGGGTAGCAGTTATGACACTCTCAGCCTATTCCACCAGCGACAGAAAGGGACGTTTCAAGAGGCAGAAGACAAGTGTGAGGTTGGTAGCTCATGGTCCTATTGTAGGAGGCAATTGAACCAGCAGGACCTAGCTGCATCCCTTTAATGATACTCTCCCAAACTGTCACTGAGTAGTGACCTGTAGTAAGATACTATGTGATAAGGTAATCAAGAAAAGACATAGCAAATATAAATATATTGAAGTCTTACAAACATGTTTTCTGGTACTTTGAGGCTTTATGTCATCCGAGTGTGTGTCCAGTAAACAGAGGACATCTTTATAGCCTGCAGAATTAATTTTGTCTTTTTTTAAAGCAGTAACAGGGCCTCCTTCGTATGAACTGTCCCAAGGTATTTCCATGCCCCAGTAAATACTATGGACATCCTTAATCTCTCTTTTAAAAGCAAAAAACCCACACCACCAGAGAAACCATCCACCCCACCCAGCTTCAGAAAGCTGTGTCCATTCAAATAATGAAAAGATTAAAAAAAAAAAAAAAAAAAAAAAAAAAAAAAAAAAAAAAAAAAAAAAAAAGAGGGTGGTGAGACACTGGAACAGGCTGCCCGGAGAAGCTGTGGATGCCCCATCCCTATTCTGGCTGTTAGAAACATTTAAGATTAAGCTTCCAAAGTCTCTCTTCATGGAGAAGGATTGATGCTAGGATACAGTCTATAGGCCATCTGTTTTAACCTGACAGCAGTAAAGCTTCAATGATTTACCTGCCTCCAAACAGAGGTGCACAGGGACACTGATCTGTTGGCTTCCATCATTAACTCTTGAGAGTCCTACCACAGGTTTGCAAAATGCCTTTTAATGAAATAAGAGCACATTAAAATAGATGATTGACATGACTTGCTAGCTTCTTCTCATGCTTCCCAGTAACCTAGGGGAAGAGACAGTTTATGGCTGTAGGTGCAGGGTAGGTGCACCTTAACTGCAATGATTCATTTGGCCTGACTAATCTAGCTGAAGGAACACAGAATGCCTTTTGCACTGTGACCCCAGCCTGACCTGCTTGTAAAGTAACTCTTCCATGTGGCCACGAGCAGCTTAACTCCTTGTAAAAATCTCAGAATAAGGTTTCTTCAGGTTTTACCGCAGCAGATTAAACACCTCACCTGTAACACAGTTTTATTAAAAACAAACAAACAAAACCTGGTAGCTTGGCTCCATTTTTCCACTGATATGTGAATATTGGGACACATCAGCACTAATTTGGCTAAACTGAAAAATTATACACGATAAATTCTGGAACTGCTGCAAAATGACAATATATGTTTCATTATAACAAAATTGGAAATTCAAAATCATATGTTCCATTCTTTGCCTGCCAAACTGTTCACAATTTATCATAAACTGAAAAGCTAGTCCCTCTCCCAAACCCTAATATTAATCTCAGATGTCTGCCTTCTCCCCGTATCCAGTTGAAAATGGGAAAAGAAGACAGTGTACCTTTATTTTTTTCAACTCCAGCAAACTACATTACCTTTCATTCGGGGCGGGGGGGTTGTTGTGGAATTCTCCAAAGTTTCATTTAACATTTTCAGGTCTGTAGGTACTCCATATAATGCAAGGCATACTAAGTGAGGACTGTAGTCCCCTTAGTCCCCTTACCCTTCCTTTCTAGCCAACAGGAAAATAATTTACAACACAATGCTGAAGGGCTTCTCCCCCAGTGAGAAGCCTAAAGTTAAACAAGAACAATCTGATGTACCAGGACTGTCCTGCAACAGCTGTAGCTACACTCAAAACAAGAGTTGTTTGTGCTTTTGCAAACAGTACTGGCTACATGAAGAAATGTTGATAAGAGGACCAACTAAAATCCTTAACAGCAGACATCACCTTACATTTGAGCTCTCAGCAAGTCATCAGTCTTTACTTGTTATTCTTTAGGAGCAGGGATATATGTTTAGATATAATTTTCTAAACAATTAGTAAAGTCATTGCACAATCAGCAAGGCTCATGTAGACTCCTCTCCTACAAGTCTTCTGCCTCCCCTACAACCTCAGCTGTTTCCCGCACATCCTCATTCTCCTCTAAGTTTCCAAGAACACTTTCCCCTCCCTTATCATCTCATCTGTGTGCCCAAACTACTGATTTGCTGTTACTTGGTTTCGAGTCACGTGCATCCTGATTCACCAACGTGGTAACAGCTGAGTCTTTTCCAGTCTAAGCACAAATCTCCTTGAGGAGTTACAGGCAGCATGAGGTTTACTAGTTTTAATATATCTTATGGAAAGGCAATAGCTTCAAAGAATGTTTAGGTATACTGAAATCCCACAGTCTAGTTGGTAACAAAATGAAGCTTTCCTTTAGAGAAGCTGCCAGCTGTAGTTAAGACACATTACAAAGAGCCTTAATCCTAAACCTTTTTTAATTAGGTATTGACCTTTACATAGTGACCAAAACTAGCATTAATCTTCCCAGAGCCAGATATTTAGCTGCGTAGAAATAAGGTCAGGGCGTTATTTTAAGTTAAGGACTGCCATTCTCCTGGGCCCTTATTTAGACATGCTTCTCTAAAAATAAGTAGATATGTCTTCATTTACTCTGACATGAGCTATTAGAGAGCATCTACCAAAGAAAAATATGACTGTCTTGCAGACAACTTGGCTGTATTTTTTCCATGTTTTATTCTTCAGGCACTACACGGTATCACAGAATGGTAGGGGTTGAAGAGACCTCTAGAGATCGAGTCCAACCCCCCTGCCAAAGCAGGAGCACCCAGGGCAGGCCACACAGGAACAGATCCAGGTGGGGTTTAAAAGTCCCTTAGGGGAGACTCCACAACCTCTTTTGGCAGCCTGTTCCAGGCTCTGTCACCTCACAGTGAAGAAAGTTTTGCTCATGTTCAGGTGGAACTTCCTGTGTTCCAATTTGTGCCTGTTGCCCTTCATCCTGTCACTGGGCACCACTGACAAGAGACTGGCCCCATCTGCCTGACACGGAGAGGGGATTGTATCAATGTTTGTAAATATCTGAAGGGAAGGGTGGTTGTTAAGCCCTCCCCTGGCCTCTCTAGTATTTCCCTCTCCCTCTTGAACTGAGGAGACCAGAACTGGACACAGTATTTCACAGGTGGCCTCACTAGGGCAGAGTAGTGGTATGAGACAAGGTAGCCTTTGTAAAAAAAGGATTAAATGTATTATGAAAATGTTACATTTTGTAGAACTTCTGTTAGCCTTTCTTCACACCAGATGCAACAAGTATCCTCCTCGCTTGATAAAGGAGGTAAACCAGAGCAAACTTGGTGGTTCGGCAGCCGATCAAGACTTCAGGGAGCATGCGTCCTAAACCAAGTTCAAAAGTTCATTGGTTAAGAAGACTTCGAGCCTTCCTCCAAAGACCCCCAAGGGTGCAGTGTGCATGTACTATCCAAACGAATTCCAGGAAATTATTTGCTTAAACCCTCCTCATTCCAGGTAATGCTATGAATAGGTATGTATCTCTCACATATAAGATGTATAATTAGATCTCCAGGGCGTGCATATTTTAGGAGGAGCAAACCCCTGCATCCAGTGCTGTAGTAAAGAATACCTGCTTAATAGTCACATTGGCTACTGAGTTTCAAGTGATTTCCTTGTTTCAGCAGAGGGGGAGGAGAACCTCCCTTGACCTGTTAGACATACTCTTCTTAATGCACCTCAGGAGACCATTGACCTTCTGGGCCACACGGACACATTGCTGTCCCATGGATAACTTCTCGTCCACCAGGATGCCAAGGTCCTTCTCCATGGAGCTGCTTTCCAGCAGGCCAACCCCTCACCTGTACCGCTGCGTGGGGTTATTCCTCCCCAGGTGCAGGACTCTGCACTTGCTATTGTTAAGTTGCATTAGGTTCCCTTCCACCCACCTCTCCAGCCTGTCCAGATCTCACTGAATGGCAGCCCAGCCTTCTGGTGTGTCAGTTATCTTCATGATAAAAGCAAAGACAGAATGGTACTTAACAGCCAATATGCAAGTAGCACCTAAGTATGTGGCATACAGAAGTCAATTCAAGCATAAACAATTCATAGGCTCTTTTTATTTCAGTAAAACTAAAGCTTACAGATTCTTAACTCATAACCATTGAGAAAGACATCCATAAAAAGTTGTATTAATAAAAACTGACAGGCTTCCAGGCCTCTAAAGTATTTCAAACATAAGATATGATAAAAGATATCCAATGTTTACATTACAGTCTTGCTGCCTTACACACCATCATAAAAAGTGAATGCATTCAGTAACTTCAAGTGTACCACTAAAAAGACACCAGTAAGTGCTCCAGTTTTCTACACCACTATACCACTTTATTTCAAATTCACATCTTTCTAGGCAACGTATCCAAAATATTTGACTCAAGAGTACCTTTAGACTGTAAATACTCTGAAACAAGGCATCAAGCCTTACCTTCAAACACACCTGAAGTTTTAGCTCACGTTATAAAAAGCAACCATGTGGAATGTGACAAGTCATAATGTGAAATCAAAGCGCTTTAGTCCCATAGTGCAGACCGACACTAGTGGTTATCTAGCCATTTGTACATCTCAAACACCAACAGAGATGTTTGCCCTGTTGCACTCCACTTTGCAAAGACCCCTGGACCATTATAGTGGTATTTCGTTAATTGACAGCTGAGTGGACCAACAGTTTCCATTTGATACTTCAAATAGCGAGTTATAAAGGAGGCATCTTTTTATGATTTTTCAAGTTCTCTTAGCAATTACCAAAGTTGTACCGTATTATGCAAGATAAAACTACTGTCCAGTTAGTGGTTTAAAATGCAAAGTGTGCTGCATTCCAAATTCCAAAGCATTGAAACCCTTAGATTACTTCCCTGACTCCAACGGCTATCTCTGTATTTTTGTGCAATTCTTTGCTATTTGCTTGTGAAGAGACAAACACTTCACCCAACACTTTGGATGAAAGAACTAAAAACTCTCAAAGCAGAAAGTTACTTTAGTAAGGTTTGGACATAGGTAGCTGCATGGAATACACGCTCAGTTCAGAAGTGGCCGTGCTGAGGAAGGCTCATGTTGCAAGCGCTCAGTCAGAAAACTTCCTTTCTACAGGAGTCTAAAAAGCTACTTATCTTTCAGAGTGAAGGAAGTTTAAGACTTAAGCATTTAATTCTCTCCTCTGTTACAAAAGAATTAGCCCTACAGTATAATTTGTATGATTATCCCCTCCACCCCCTGCTCCAGACACCCCATTCTTGTACAGTTTTACAGCTTAAATGGTAAAGGCTGAGGGAAAATTCCTGGTCCTGCCCCACAGGCTTAAAGACAAAGTGCTTTGCAAGACAGATTTTATCCATCACATTTGTGACAACCAACCCAAAATGAAGGCACGTGACATGTATAAGAATATAGCTTATAAACTAAAGCTGAATCTCTATAATTTCTAGGCTTTGTGCAGAAAAGTAATCACAAGCACCTATTCAGAGATTTTTTTTTTAATGCAATTTTTCTCAAAAATAGTGAAGTCTTGCTTGCACGCCTATGCAAATACTGTCATGTATTAGGTTTTGATACAAAGTGCAGAAATTGTTAATTTATCTGCATGGGAAGTCTGAAACCAATGAATCACTGGCACTCCCTTCCCCTGTTGCGACAAGAAATGCAAGAAGCCACCAGCAGCAGCGACAAACAGCCGTTACCTTGCAAGTGCACAACGCCCAGCAGCAGTTCCCCTGCAAGGCGTTGCAGAGCTTGTGGCATGTATTTAATCAGTGTCTCAAATCTGGATTTTATAACATGTCAAAGGCTGTCTACTTTTGATCAGCTGCTGGCCAGACATGCACATACAATCTAAGTGACATTCCAACTTACTTTGCTTTGACAAATGTTACACTGAAATTGGTTGTAGCTTAATATCTAAGCACAGCTGAGCTGCTACCTTGAGCAGCACTCAGGATCCAGAGTCAGCTCAATACCTCATTTTTAAGGAAAGCCGAACCTGGATACAAATCTGCCTCCTACATTTCACTGGAGTTGCTACTTTTAAAGCAGAGAAACAAGATTCAAGGTTTCTGAAAGCTTCAGCAGACGGATAGGCTCGTCGATCAGATTTAAGACTTACTATGTTCTTGAACAAGAGTTCAAAGCCTTGGCTATCACTTCTCAGGAAATACAGGTTTAAAAGAACTCAAACACCATTGCCATCACTTACCTAGACTATGTTATTACACTACTTTCACTCGGGATGATAAATAAGGATAGAGTTTCAGAATTCTGGTTATTCGCCTTGTGTGTGAATTCATGTGTGTCCCCTTTTCTTTTTTTCCCCCCTCCATTTCTGCACAAAGTCAGTTGAAGAGCTTGGCACACAAGTTACTAGTGAACACAAACTTGCAGCTATTACATTACAGGACCATATTAGAGTTTCATGAAGATTTCATGCAATGGTGTCTGTGCTCTTTCCTAAAAGAGAACAATTTTCACAGGTAGCACATAGAACACAATTTTCCAATTTTAAATGCAGTGAGTTACACGAACAACATTAACGAGAACTGACCAGACTTAATAACTAGAACTGCTATAGGTCTGGCACTTGAGAATTCACAGTGATTAAAACAAAATTGCTTTGCCCGAGACAAAACAAAAGATACCAAATATATAAGAAGACTCTTTGCTTCCATTATCTTATATTAGTATTCTGACAGCAAGAAGCAAGCTCAGTAGTACCTCAGACAGCAGAGACTTCTGCACCTGGTTAACTTGATTCATTGTTTGCAGTGCAGTGGATGTAATTTATTATTATTTTTTTAAATATAGTCACGATGTGAAATCAGGCAATTTTCAATGAATAAAGTCAACATAGGCTCAAGTCTTTGCTGGATTGAAGCTTGGACTCTGACGTTATCTACTGTCTCATTTTGGGTACCCAACTCCATGCCATACCAGGTGGTATTGCTGTTAAAGAGAAACTTAAAAGTATATTTGCATATTACCGAGGTGTTCTTCTTACCTAGCAAGTTGTTTGTAAGTACCAGCAGATTAATGTAAGAGTAGAGCATTTGCACTTTTCATTCCCCCTCTCAACTCACTAATCCTAGTGAATTCACCAACACAGGTTTCTGAAGCCTGCCTTTAGGTAGAAGCACCCGCTTGTACCTGCCTCACCTTCCATGCTACACTCTAGGGCACTCTGGTCCATGCGCCCACTTCCCAGACCTCCTGCTCCCTGGTATTATCCAAAGACATTGGACTTTGGCCTGAGCTTGAATGATGCTTTCAGGGATTTCTCTTCATGCTCTTCCTCCTCAGTGTCACTGCGAACGGAGGGTGTGTTGTGGATGATCTGAGTCCTGAAGCGGATCTTATTAAGCCGAGGCTTCATCCGCCCGCTGCTGGAGGCTTTCCTGGTCATCTCCTTGCCCTTGCCTGGCACTGCTGTCCCTTCGGTGCCCTCAGCTTCCTCCCCAGTGCTGTGATGGTGGTGGTGGTGGGAGAGCCGGTAGCTCATGAGATTAGAGGGCAACACCTTGGAAAGCCTCCAGCGCCCACTCACACTGTTGGCAGACCCTTCCTCCTCCTCCTTCTCCTCCTCCTCCAGGGCCCCCATAAGGCTCCGCATATCGCCCAAGGTGCCCTGATGCAGGTAGTGCTCGGCCTTGCGCCCACTGTAGTCACGGATGTCCACATCGGCATTGTAGGCTCCAACCAGCAACTTTATCACCTCGGTGTGATCCTGCATGGCGGCGATGTGCAGCGCGGTGTGCCCGCCATTGGTGCGGGCATTGATGTCCACGGGCAGCTGGTGTCGCTGGGCGAAGTTCATCAGGCTGACCAGTAGCTCCTGTCGCCCGTGCTTGGCAGCCCAGTGCAGCACCATGAAACCGGTGATGAAGTCCCGCTTGCAGAGCAGCGCCGGCTCGCAGCTCAGCAGCCCCTCCAGGCTCTCCCACCGCCCGTCCGAGGCGGCCACCATCCAGGCGTGCTCCAGAGGGTCCAGCGGCACAGCGCCGGTGGTGCTTCCCTCCTCCTCGGCGGAGGACGAGGCTACCGAGGCACTGTCCGAGTCGCCGCCGCGGCCACGGCCCCCGCCGGGGAAGGCGCTGCGCTTCAGTTGGGGCGAACCGCCCCGCGCCGCCTCCCGCAAGCTCCTGCGGCCGCCCCCCTGCGCCGCCGCCCCGGGGCTCTCGGGCACCTCCTCCTGTGCCAGCACCTGGCTGAGAGAGACCTGGCGCTGGAACTCGGCCCTGGGCAGCGTGGCGATCTCGAAGTGTGGGAAGCGGGCCTGGAAGATGCGTGAGGACAGCTTCAGCCGCTTGAGCACGTCTGAGAAGAGGAACCAGTTGCAGGGCCTGCGAGGACAACAAGAGGATGTCAAGTTAGGGGTGCAGGGGCCCACAGGCATGTTGCCTACCTGACACATTGGCACCCTCCCCTCAGCACAGCGCTGCCAGCAAGGTCCCAGCACTCCTCTCGTAGAGTTGTAGAATCCCAGACTGGGTTGGGTGGGAAGGGACCTGTCAGGCTCATCCGTTCCAACCCCCTGCGGGAAGCAGGGCCATCTGCAGCCAGAGCAGGGTGCTCAGAGCCCCGGCCAACCTCCCCT
>JAAGNO010019828.1:0-10152 GCA_033439905.1 Ceryle rudis
GTGGGGCTCGGTCCGGCCCGGCCCGGCCCCTCATGAGGCGGCCCCGCGGCCGGGAGCAGTGACGGGGCGGGCGGGCCGCGGCCATGGAGCTGCCGGCCGTCAACCTGCAGGTAGGGGCCGCGGGGCCGAGCCTCTCCCTGGCTCCCCCGGCGGGGAGCGGCCTCTCCGTGGCCGCCCGGTTCGAGAGCGGTTCCGCCGGGGGGAAGCGGGGGGCGGCGGGGCCGCTGCCGGGGAGCGGGTGCTGGGCCCGGGGCCTGGGGCCCATCCCGGGCTGCCCCCTCCCCTCGCCGCTGTCCGGCCTTGCGCCTGGCCCAGGGCCCGGTTAGGGGATGCGAAGGCCCCCGAGGAGCTGAAATTGGGTTCTAAACTTTTTTTTTTTGTCTTGTTTTTCGTCACACGGGCGAACGTTGCAGAAGTTTTTGGTCGTTAAGTTGGTCAGGCGGTGACTCCGAGGTTCTCTTTTTCCTTCGGGGCTGTTGCCAAAGTGGGCAAGGACTGGCTTGGCACAGCAGCTGCTTATTAACTTGTGTCTGGGGGGGGTTCCAGCTCAGCTGACCAGAGCTAATCCAGGATAAACAAGATCCTGAGGAGGCAAAGTTTGTGCTCGTCAGGCAAAATACCTTAGGAAGGTGATCCCACTTCGGGGCTATTATCTAGTAGATAATTGAAATGGCTTCTCTGTTGCAGGGTGGCTTCAGCTGGGGGCAATTTGAAGGTTTCGGTGACTATCTGGTAACCAGAGAAATGGGAATAAGGGACTGGTCACAGTTAGGTTATGCTTTTCATTTTGGGGAGGAGCACGTCTTTGCACAGAAGCTGGAAGATGCTAAAAATCACTTTTTCTTTTTGCTTTCGGTGTTGGTGTTTGATATTGAAGCCCTTCCTGATAGATGAAATTTTCCTTTTCTTTTTCCCCTGTGATTTCCAGGTGTGTGTGCCTTTTCCCACCTTCCCTACTTTGTGCGTCTTGTTTCGGTAGGGCAAGTTGCAGGTGCTTTGTTTGGTTAAAACTTTGTCCAGAGCATGAAAGCATCACTGATCACCTCAGGTTTTTTTTCTGCTGTTGGTTGGTAGAGCTGTGAGCAGTGGCCTTGGAGCAGGCTGCCCACAGGTTGGGTGGGAGGACAGTATTCTCTCGGCTACCATTAGGAATTCAGCTTTGTGCAGAAGGTTTTCACATGGCTGTGCTAAATAAAAGCCTGCCTTTCCTATACTGATGTTTCCTCTTCTTACCAGTTCATCAAGAAAGGTAACTTTCCTTGTTAGAGGCAAGTAAGCAAATGGGTTTTTCAGGGCCTGGCACGTTACTTTCTGGAAATGAGCTGATGCTTTGCTCCGACAAGTTTGGACTATTGTGTGATTCCCAGGGTGCTAGTAAGATTAAAAGATCTTGCCTGCTGCTTTGTTTTGCAGCTTGGTTTGATTTGTTTCTTCCCCCCCATGCTAAAACAACAGTGAGACATAAGGACGTTTAATTAAAAGTTTTCCACCTTGAAATACATGTTCTACCATGGGAGATGGAGACAGGGGAGCTGAAAAGCAAAAGACTTCTTGAATGAATGACTCACGGTGACAATGAAGCTAAAATACTGCCTTTCTTTGGTTTCAGACAACCAATCTCTTACTAGGTGAGGGTGAGCTTGTCCCGGGCAAACTGCTTTCAGCATTAAGAAACTCTTTGTTGTCAGGTCTGCCAGTACTGCTCTGGGGCTGAGGAGATGGGGATTGGGGAGTTAATCGTTGTACCTGTGTCTCTGCTGTTCCTGAGACAGAACTGGCCAGCTCCCCCGAAACGCAGCGCAGAGATGAGTTTGTTATTCAGAAAAGGACTGGAAATAACACACACTACTGCTATTCATTGGCATGATCTGCTTACAGTTTCTGTGAGATTAAAAAGATGAGCCTCATGATAGAAGTAGTTCCAAGAAAGCTGCGTGACTGAACTGTGTTTGTGCCAGATCACAGCGATGCCTTAGCCCTGAGCTCTCTCTTTAAGGTACTTGCAGAGCTATAAAATTAATGTAGCAGGCTTAGCCCTGGAGTGGGTGAGGAACATGCTCATGAAACAGCATCTACTGGACCGGCTCTAATAGTCTTGAAATACAGAGTTGGAGTTGGATTGAGCCTGGATACTGCCCTACAGTCCATGTGCCTGGAAACACACAGTTTGTGCTTGGGCATTTTGAAATGTTAGGTCAGGGAACCATAGAATAAGATAATCCTCTGTATGTCATCTAGTCCAACCTCCTGCTCAGAGCACAGCTCGTTTCCAGGTTAGGTCAAATAGCTCCACTTGAAATTCAGCAGACTTAAAATCTCTAAGGATAGCGCCATGACAACAGGTCAGACATTAGGAAGAATTTCTTCACCGTGAGGGTGGTGAGACACTGGAACAGGTTGCCCAGAGAGGTGGTGGAAGCCCCATCCCTGGAAGTGCTTAAGGCCAGGCTGGATGTGGCTCTAAACAACCTGCTCTAGTGGGAGGTGTCCCTGCCATTGGCAGGGGGTTGGAAAGAGATGATCTTTAAGATCCCTTCCAACCCTGACAATTCTATGATTCTAACCCTGTTGGATGGCCTGTTCCACTGCCTCACTGCTCTCATTATTATCACTCTTCTATATCACTCTTTCTATCAACTATCACTCTTATTCTATGATTATTGTCACTCTCATAGTAAAAAGGAGCATCCTCACAGGTGGCCAGTCGGCTCTGTGTTTTGGTTGCTGCCTCCTCAGGTGAATATGTCACTGGCAGAGTAGACGAGCTCACTCTCAATAAAAAAAAGTAAGGAAAATAAAACCCCTTAGATCCTCCCAGAAGAAAAATGGTCATTTGGAACCATGTAATTTTTAACTTAGTTAAAATTCAATCCTGTGCTAGGCGTTGTGCTGAAGCATGCTTAAAGGAGTGAGCTCCTGTTCCAAACAGCTTCCCATCTAACAAGACCCAGGCAGACCCAGGCTCTTTTTATGCTTGGCAATTAGTTCCATCACATGCTGGGCTTTGTGGAGGAGCTAGGAATTCCCCTTAGCTCCCTTCAGTTTCCAGAAGGATGCTTTTCATCACGTGGCCATCCTTCCACCCAGAAGGGATGGGGACAGAGGTCACACCTTTCTTATATTCTGCTCTCTGCACTAGTTCGAGTCTTGGGTATTATTTTCTCAAGAGAAAAGATGTATTCCTTTCTTAGGTAGAGGCATCTGTGAACAGATGGAAAAATTTAAATTCTTCTGCTGTCTCATCAGGAGACTGCCTGCAAATTATCTAATCTTGCATGGTGGCTGTAGCTTTAAAGGATGTTTTTCATTAATGCTACATTTTCTATGTTAAAGACCACCAAGACCACCGGCTAATTCCACAGTGCCCCGAAGAACTGTCAGGTAAATTGGGCTAATAACCAGGAAGGGAATGCCTTGGGTTGATTTTAGCGGTCCCTTGTACTATCAGCCCTAGTTTCCCTGCCTTTATGCTGATGACTAAGCATGCTTCATAATTTAATAACTGCAATATTGATCTAGACAGCTTTAAAAAAAAAAAAAGCCACCTTGCCTAATTATGTTAACTGGTGAGCCTTGAGGGGTCTTGCGGGTATGTAACATGCAATTAAATACTACCTAATTAAGAATTTCCCTGATGTTGCGATAGTCTCTTGAGTAAATGCTATTTGCACATCTCCATTCTTATCCAAGAACATCTTGTATGTCATTGATTAGCGGTTTCTGCCCGGGCTCCGTGGTACAGTTTTGGAGATGGGAAAGTTGGGAGGGGTAGGGAAGCATTTTGTAGGTTTTCATGAACAATTAAAAGAGGGGGGGAAAAAAAAAAAAAAGAAAAAAATCCATAATAAAAATCTGTTTAAAGCAGCGATTAAAGTTAAAACCAAGTGGAGGCTTCTCGGGGTGAATGCTCAGCAGACGTGGTCGGGCCCCGCAGTGAGGCGAGAGCTCCGGCTTCTTGTCGGACATTGAGGTCGCGGCGCTTGGCAGAGCAGCGCGAGCCACGGCAGATGTGTTGTTGCTCCTGTTGCTCTCTCCCTCGTGTCGCAGCTTCCTTGGTTATTAACTCTCTTGAGCAACTGGTTTTAAGTTAGAGCACAGATAGATGTCTTAAGCCGATGAATGTAGCAGGATGTCAGTAGATGCTGATTTATTTTTTGTTTTAGTGTCTTCATGCTCCTATCTGCATCCAGCTTTTCTGTGTCAACTGAGTAATTTAGCCTGTCGCTACTTACTCATTTCCCAGTTCTCTTCAGTTTTGTTTGTGGGAGTACAGGTGGGTGCTTCAGAGGGGTTTAGGTAGTAGGTATTGTTTGGTTTTTGTTTGGTTGGGTTTCTTTACTCTGAGGCATTCTAAATGCCAGCTGAAGCCGTTCTGACAGTTAGAAAGAATGGAAGAGTGTCTGTTTCCCACAGATCCTGTGATACGTCCAGGCTTCAGCATTTCTTTTATGAGGCTGCTAACAGAGCCTGGCTTCCATATTCTTGTTTTCTCAAATATTTAGGCAGTGACTGAGTGATCTTTTGCTGAGATTGGCCAGCAGGCTCAAAAACCTTTGAGCACGTGGTTATAGGTAGAGAAAAAGCCTGAAGTGGTGTATTTTTGTTCCCATTCGCTGCCTTAATAAACATGTAGAGTATGTCTCCTTGGTTACAGAAATGTCAAGTGCTGGTGAAGAGAATCCTTGTGTCACTTGTTACAGTAAGATGCTGCTGCTTTGATTTGTTCCCTTGAGCGCAAGGATCAGGATCATTAAGGACATTCACAAAGCACAGAATCTGTGACAGCATTATCTAAGTGCTGCTTAGGGCACTGCCAGCATTTGGGCCCTGGTGTGTTCACTGGGAGTGAAAAGAGTGGGATCAGGTTCCTGGAAGATGCCTTCAGGTCTGTTAATATTGCAGTGAGGTTGAACCACTGCGCTGAACAGACTGGAAGGAGGTAAAAAGGAGGATTTACTGAGGACTGGAGTGATCTTGGAGGTCTTTTCCAACCTTAATGATTCCACGATTCTGTGGAACTGCTGGGAGCTGCAGGCACGATTATCCACGGACTTCTTGGGGATGGGATGTCAGATTGGTCATGTGTAAACCACACTGGCATAGTGTGAATCAGACTTGCCTGGCTTTCTGGACAAACTTCTGGAGTTCCAAAATCAATAACCCATTTAGAGAAGACTAAGTGGGCCCTGAATCAACTGTCGACAGAGATGTCAGCAGTAATGAATGGCTGCAGTGTAGCACCACAGGAAATACTCGGCAAGAGAAGCAGAGAAAAATGGGTTTGTGTCTTTGCTGTCCCAGTTGCTACACTGGTTCATGGGTTCGGGGCGCTCTTCCACCCATCTCTCAGAAACAAGGCAGTGTCATCTCACATCGATCCTCCCAGAGCTCTCCCACCTTGCTGACTTGTCTTTTCTCTCTGTTTTTTTTTTTCATAGGCCATCATTCTGGTACACTGGCTGCTCACAGTGTGGTGAGTGTTGGTAACTGGCCTGGGTGAGAAGAGGGTATTCCTCCAAACCAGGAACGGGATGTTCCCAGGGAATTGGCACCCCCTGTTTGTGCCTGTCTGTGGGCAAGAAGATCCCAAATCTGTGACTGAGGTGTTTGTGTGGGAACAGGGATGAATGCAAGCAAACTGTTGCAGGCTTATTGTGAGCTGTTTGGGGGTTTTTTTTGTCCTGTTTGGCAGGGGATGCATGAATCACACGTTTCCAGCCTCCTATGCCTGGGGGAATTTCAGTGTTCTCGCAGTGGGGATCTGGGCCATTGTGCAGAGAGATTCCCTTGATGCCATCATGATGGTGAGTGTGAGGGGGTATATGCCTTCACCAGGCTGCTCGGGGGGAGGGTGGAGGGCAGAGACAACTGCTTTGAATCCATGATGATTTTCAGCTGCTCCCAATACAGTAGTGAGCGAGTCAAATTCCCTGTTTGGGTTGGTTTGGAGTTTTTGAAGAGACCATATAAATCTATAAGCACTGTAAACCATGATGAGAAGCATTCACTGTTGCTTGTTTTGCTTCTCAGAGGTGAGATATATTCGATATGTACTTTTGACTTAACCTGCTTCTGTGTAATGCCAGAGGAGGACTCAAAGCCATTTAATATGCTTGAGTTGGAGGGGCTTTATAAAACCCTTCTCTGAATGTTAAAGGGATGGGCAAGCAAAAATAAGCAGTCGTGGGGCACACCGCGAGAAGGTGCCTGACAGATGGGAAGAAAATGCACAAAACACAAGATCATTTATTTAGAAATCTCTGTCTACCTGGGGCAGTGTCAAGGGTTAGCAGTGTGATACAGAGGCAAAGCCGTGATTGTGTGAGCACACAGATCGCAGCAAACGGTCACTGTAACTGACTGTTACTCCCAGTGGTTAATCCCCTGTTCAGTTCACGCCCCATTTTCTCTTTGTTTCCAGTTCCTGACTGGCCTGCTGCTCACAGTCCTCACCGACATCATTCACATCTCTGTCTTCTACCCTGCAAGCAACCATCTCGGTGATTTGAAACGTTTCAGTCTAGGCATGGCCATCTTCAGCCTCCTCCTCAAGCCTGTGTCCTGCTATTTGGTGTATCGAATGTATCGGGAGCGTGGCGGAGAGTACACCTTTAACATAGGTAGGGTGCTTCCTCTGCCTCCCCGTCAGCGTGGGCCACCTCCTCTGGTGTTTTGCACTTTGGCCCCTTTGTACCCTTCAGCCTGAGCGATGTGCAGCTGGATTCTGCCCCCCTTTCCGGGGAGGGAGGTGCTCTCTCTATCTCTTCCTCATGCCTCTTCTCCTATTTTGTGGTCCTGGTGTGTCTCGGGCTTTACATTGACGTTCTTCCTCTCTTCCCTTGCAGACCTGGAGTCATTGTCTGACAGCCATTTTGCCTACAATGGTATTGATACCACTGCTGTGTCTCTTAGTATAACCAAGAGGCTTTTCCCCTCTTCCTCCTCCTGCATTTGTGTGCGCTCCTTGGAAGCCTTTGGGGTCCTTCTCTCTTTGCCAACCCTTTTCCTTCTGGGGGAAAGTAGAGGCAGCATCTCCTCTAGCTGGATTACTCATGAGAGGGAAAGAAGCTGGATTTCTGACTCCCTGTTTCCTCTGACCCTCACATGTCCTTAGCTACCTTGATTGCTTTGGGCCCGTATTTCCTCCCCTGGAAAATGGGATTGATGTTTACCTTGTGGGACTGTGCCTGGAGGCACTCGTTCTTCTCAGGGTTGTACTTGCTAATGAGAGTGTGACAGCCTTGGCAAAGAGAAGAGGCTGTGGCTGGATGTTCTGGGTCTCAGTCAGCTCCTTTAGCAAGCATGCCTGCAGCTGGTTCATGCCGGGGTGGCTGGAAGGGATTGTTTGCTGTGTAGCTCACCCTGGCAAAACCAGCAGTCCTGCACGGTTGCCTTTTTGCCGCCTTAAGAAAGCTGTGGAGGACAGAGGGTGGTGTAACGGCGTTACCCTGTCCGAGAGCTGTCGCTTGTGCTGCTTTGGTGCTACAAAGATGAGAATGCTTCCTGGGAACAGAAGTGGGCACCTGCAGAGGAGAGGCTGTGGAAGGAAACCATGGTTTGGGGCACTGTGTGCTTTTTGCAGCTCTCTGTGTGTGGAATGTGGGTGTCTTCTCCATGAGCTGCTTGTGCAGATTGCAGACAGATCTGTCGTAACACAGTCAGAAGGCCTGTGAGTAAGCTGTTGGGCCGTGCTTGTGCCAGCTATGATGAGCTGCTGCTTGTGCTCTGACTGGTATTTGACATTTGTATCCCAGGGAAAGTGTAGGTGACACTGAAGAGTTCATCCCTTTGCTTGGAATTTGGGAGCACTCCTGTTCAACCACACTATCCCAACACAGGCGTGAGACTGGCTGAGAGTCTCCTCTCAGGCACAGGTTTCAATTCAGACACTTTGTAGTTTTGTGTCCTCTCCTGAACTGTCTTTTCTCGCAAGATTTCCAGTACAAACTGTGCTGGTGTTTTGCTGAACCTGGTTGACAGATTTCCTCTCTCATTTTTCTTTTTTAACCTAACAGTGTTGCATTTTTCCTGGTCTTCTTCATCTCATTTTCTTTCCATGCAAAATCTCTTTTTGTTGCTCAGCAGCATCCCTGCTGCATAGAACAAACCTCTCGTACGGTTTGGTGCCCACCTTTGATCCACACTGCTTCCTAGCCATGGCAGATGCCTGGCCTGTAGGTAAAGAACTGTCCACACGCATTCTCTGTCCATCTTTCATCGTTCCCTGCTCATCCCCTGGAGAGTAATGCGGTTTTGTTTGCTTGTTTGTTTTTCACCAGTCTTGTACCGCATGGAGATTGTTCATAGTGCAATTGGGAGCGCCGCTGGCCTCAAGTTTAGTGGGATTGTGTGGCACGCTTGAGGCATAGCTGCATTGTTGGGAAGAGCAGTGCACGGATGAATCATGCTCTTAAATCTAGGCTGTCAGCCAGCCGCGGTTCCTGCTGCTTCTGGTTTTGGCTGGTCGTTTTTCCACTAGATTTCGTAAACTTAATCTTGCTGAAATATGCCATTACAGGAGCCTGTTACGCTGCTGTGTAGTACTGTGGGGCTTGCTTTCCCACAGCCATGTGGCTACTAAGCGAGCAGCTCTCGGGGGATGAAGAGGAATGTTCAACTGCATCTCAGTTATTTTGCCTTCGTTGGAAGGATGAGTTTTCTGGTCTCCTGCTCGTGTAGTGAGGATCACGGAACAGAGGTGCTGGGGAGCTGGTAGAGCAGCTAACGTGGCGTGCTCCTGAGCTCTTGGTTTTTTCTAGAGGATTTGGTTCTTGTGCTTTTTTTGTTTGTTTTGGTTTGTTTGGTTTTTGTTTTCCCAAGCCTGTTCTCTTACCTCTCCATTCAGGTGTTGCCCGTGCAGGCCGGGATCGCAGCACCTATGAGCCGATCGATCAGCAGGATGCCCCTCCACAGTGGCCTGACTCGAGCAAGACCTCCCAGCAGCCGTACTGAGGCCCCCGCTGAGCAGCGAACGGATGCTTCCCTCGCCCAGTCTGGCCTTCTGCTCTTCCCATGTCTGTCCCAGTGGAGCAAGACCTGCTACTGAGCAAACAGAAGAGGACCTGTTTTGTTTTGTTTTTTTTTTTTTCGTTTCTTTTGCATCCCTGAAGGTCAGGCAGATGAGTTTCTGCAGTAAGTCCAGAAGATCTCGGAGATGTCTTGTTAAGCACTGTGACTCTAATCCCAGTACTCTCCTTTCCACCCTCCCTGATGTGTGAGTGGATTCACCTTCTGCAGCCTTCCAAGTCTAGTATGGTGCATCCTCTCAATTGTAAGGGAACCACTCAAAATACTCCTGAACGAGTGATCTTTGAAAGTCCATAAGGACTGCCCTTAAACAATACAGTTTAACCTGCTTTTATGCAGATACATTTCCAGGAAACATCTGGGAGTTCTCTTTCTGATGCTGTTGTTTAACTAAGATTTATGACCATAACTCCCCCTGCTAGCTGGGGCGTTTTGCACAAAGCTGGGGTTGGTATAAAATGCTCTTACTGGGCCAGGGAGCTGCTTGTGCTCCCAGTATCAAGTCTTGGGTTTTATTCACTGATGTTTTTATGCAAGTTCAATGTCTGTCAGGATTCTTAAAATGACTGTTGGATGTAGGTTATAAATATTCTGTGCCTTGAAATGTCCTTTTGCCTTCAGCTGCCTATCTTAACAGAATTTGAAATGTCACTTTTTCTTTTTTCTAAGAAAACTATAAAATGAACACAGTTTTTCTGTGTTAGAAAAAGTTACCCTGGTCACCTAGATCTCATCTGAAAAAATGTAGATATTCCTGAGGGTTTGGGACTGTAGCCAGGCAGTCTGGGAGAGTTGATTCGGGGGAAGGTCTTACTGGGCTTCGATGGCTTTTAGTCTTAAGCTTAGTCAGACAAGTAGAGGCTGCTGCTTATCTAAATATGTGGGTGGGAAGGTGGGCTAGTAAAATGGTTGAGGAAAGGGAAAAGATGGGTTTATTTACGCTGCAGTGCTGAGCTCCGTGGGGTGTGACAGACTATAATCTTATGTGCAATAAATCAGCCCTGCTGTGGCTTTCAGGTAAAATCCTTTTTTTTTTTTTTTTTTTAAAAAAAAAAAAAATGAAAAGGCTTCTTTTTTGAAGAAAAAGGTATCATTTGCACCAGGGCGCGGAGTAAAAATCCTCGC
>JAAGNO010019828.1:10252-32614 GCA_033439905.1 Ceryle rudis
AACATAAGGAAAAACTTTTTCACAGTGAGGGTGACAGAGCCTGGAACAGGCTGCCCAGGGGGGTTGTGGAGTCTCCTGCTCTAGAGACATTCCAGACCCGCCTGGGCGTGTTCCTGTGTGACTTGATCTAGGTGATCCTGCTCTGGCAGGGGAGTTGGACTGGATGATCTTTCAAGGTCCCTTCCAACCCCTAACATTCTATGATTCTTCTGAAGCTGGTTCATTTTCCAAGTTTACATCTGTTATTCTACGTTTCTCTTGGCAAGAGCTGCTGCCGCTGCATTGACTCTTCAGTGCCCAAGAGCCCTGTTAAGTTCTCTCTAGAACAATGCCACTTGTATTTTTAAAACCAAACCATTTTCCCCCAAGTTTGGTCGCTTTAAGTGTACGCACATGCTTCCTCCACTATGCTACACAAGTGACCTGCTGCTGTACCTGGACTGTCATCGTTTATGCTGGGACCAAGCACATGGCAAATGCCCTAAAAGTGCGCTAGTCTGGCTTGCTCTCCCGAGATGCGTTCCTTTTGCAGGCTGCCATGCAGCGGAGCATAGGAATAGGAATCAGTCTACTCTTGTAACAGATGGGGAAGAAAGAAAAATAGGGAGGCAGAAATTTCTGGGGCTTGTGGAGTTGCAGAGCAGGCCTTTATGTTCGGTTAAGACAATTCCAGCCCTTCAGAACAGTTCAGTGACAATACAGATCTCTGAACAACAGGTTTAAATGCTCAAGTTTTTTCTTCCCTAGACCTGTGAAGCTCAGACTGAAAACAACTGTTTTAAATGCAATGCTTTTTGAGGGCTTGCACAAAGAGTTGCATCTACTGAGGCCTCCTCAGCCATCGTCCATCACGAAGGATGCCACAAAATCTATCGATACCCATCTCGCTGACCGGCTGTGTGCCTTTCTGGGGAGAATCCAGCACATCGGGGGAGCAGAGCATGGCAGGAGTTATGCCAGGCGTTCTGTGCCGCCGGGATACCTACTTTGGGCAGTAAATCAGGAAGCTGGTGATAAAACCACTCTCCTGGCACTGGAGGAGGAGGGCAGTACTTAAAATAAGCACCAACTCGCTCTCAGATCGATGCCTGGTTTAGCTGGGGGGATTCATGGAGCCGATGGTGCCGGAGCAGAGCCTGGCTGATCCACCAGCCTGGCTTCGCCGCGGGGCTCCTCGCCCAGCCCTGCCTCAGGGGCGATTCTCTGCTCAGGGGGTGTTTTGTGCTTTGGGTTTGTTTTTTTGTTTCTAATTCCTTGGGTCCCAATGTGCTTTGGTTGGTTGGTTTGGGTTTTTTTTAGTGCTGAGCTGATGGCTCTCGGATTAGCCACAGCCCGCCCAGCAGTGGGGTGTCACTCGGTGTGAGCCTGCCGGACCCCACCTCATCCGGGCTGCCCTCCAGCCGTGGCTTTAATTAGCCGTGGGGCACAGAGCGGCGTTAATTAGCCGTGGGGCACGGAGCGGCTTTCCTGTGGCCATCTGCAGCCCCGGGCCGGGTGGCGTTGCTAATCGCCGGGGATAAGCCGCTTACAGCGGCCCAGCTGCGGCGGGCTGGCTGCTGCCCGGTTTGGGGTGTTCGAAGGGCGACGAAGCTGCGGGTTTGCCCCCGGCGATCGGAGGTGCGGGAACCAGGAGGGCACCGGGAGGCGTGTGCCCTATCCCTGGGGTTCTGGTGAAGCCCAGCGGTGGCTGTCACAGTGAGTAAGTGCTGGGGAGGAGGAGGAAGGGGAGAGGGGGAGGGGGAGAGGAGGAAGAGAGCCTTCAGGGGTGCTGAGCAGGTGCCTGGGGTGCCTGCCAGGTGGGCATGGAGTGGCTGCCCCAGGCTGGGGTGCTGGTGCTGGTCTTCCCACTCCTGTTGCCCCATCCTGGGACACCATCTGGTTCTTTTAATGGCAGCGCACAAGGGGCTGCTGGAGCAGTAACTGGTGAAGGGAAGACCATCCGTGTTGATACCAAAGTGGCGACAAGAGGCTCATGCGATGGCAGTGATGGTTCAGTTGGTAAGATCGAGCAGTGGGACAAAAGCCTTGTTTCTAAGGCATGAGAAGCAAGATCTTGGGCCAGTCCCTGGTCCCAGCTTGCAATGGGAAATGGATCAGCCTTGGCTGCAGGGATGGGAAAACTGGCACTGGCTGTGCAGTGTTTATCCTGCGTCTGTCATCGTTACCGTGATGCTAAACCAGCCCTCACTTGAAAAAGCCCAATTTACTTCCCATCAGCTGTGCTATTTACTCCTTTTGCTTCTAACAACAGAAATTGGTTTGAGTTTTGTTTGCTTCGCTGGATGCGTTGCAGGTTTTGATGCGTTAGCACGTCGCCGCAAAGCGCGCGCAGTAAGCGTGGGTTAAACGTTTTAGTTGGAAACACGAATACAAAATCCAACAGCTGTGGGGTTTGCAGTTTGCAAAATGTGCAGCTTGCCTTGAGTATCTCGTTTGGCCTTAGAAGTTTTGAAAGAGCACTTCATAAAAACGGTGCTGCCTTTTGAGTAAGATCAGCTGCTGCTTAAAAGTGGTTACATAAAAGTTCTGAATGGCAATTTTGAGATGGCAGAAAACCATGAATTTTTTTTTTTTAAGGATGCTATCCCTTCCTGATCTCCATGAGACTGGAATTAGGAAAGAGGGAGGTGAAAAGCACCACGGAAAATAATCATGGCAATGTGTTGAGAACCTGGAACCTGGCAGAAAGAACCGGAGAACTTATAATTCATGTGATTATTTTATTTTTTTTTTAAAGAAAATAAATTGTGTCCAAGTTCTTGAACGTAAAGTTGGCCTGTGCCAGGTTCCAGGTGTACATGCAGCAAACCAGCACTGATGGTTTCATATCCTTTCACTGTTCAGATCCTTTATAACACCCTTTTGTGATCCCTGAGTAAGTGGCTGGCTATTCCTGGGGTGCAAGTTGTGCCTCTACAAGTCCACTGCGCTTTGTGGTTGTACTTCATGCAGCGACAGGCACCCCGGAGAAGGCAGCTGTGCTTTGTTCACTCTCTAGTTGCCAACTTCTACTTGTCTGGAATTAAATAACGCGATCTTTCCGTTCATGGTACATTTGGTGATGCATGAAAGGCGGTAACAGCGGCTCCCAAGGATAATTGCAGTGCTGCTCGACTATCTCCTGTTGCTTTAGTAACTGAGTTTACTCCTCGGTTTGTGGTGATTACTGAAAGAGTTTGCAAGTGAGAAGGACAAGTGGGCTGTTTGCAAACTGGGATGAGAGAGGCTCAGATGCTTTCTTAGAAGAGGAGGAGATAAATGTAGCTTGGGAAGTGCGGTTTGACAGGAGGCTTTCTGCTGTTTCAGGATGTTTGAAAGAGACAATGGGCATTGATTTCAGAGGCTGGGCTGTCTCTTTTCAGATTGACTAGGGTTTGGGGGTTTTTAAGATGATGTCTTTCACAATACCTTGGGTTTTTTTTTTAAAGGGGGTGGAAAAAAGTGGGGGTTAGAATGACAAAGTGATTGATTGACAGCTTGCTTTTAAAATTTGAAGGAATGAAAGCACAGTCCCCTCAAATTGCACTTACCTGTTAAACTGTTAGGAGTCTGCACTCAGCAGGAGTGTTAGATGTGGAACCAGCTTAGTGGCTAGACTGCAAATCAGGTCTCCCATCTGTGCTGTAACTCTTCCAGGTTAGGGGACAATGTAGATTCTCTGGATGTAAACAAGGTTTCATCCTTTAGTGCGGACAAGAAGAAGTTGGCCTGCATAGCCTTAAACCTTTACAGGGCTGTAGCACGATATGGCAACAAATACTCGTTAAGCAGCGCCTTAAGTCGAGGCATTGCCTTTTGTAATCAGCCCTGGTGAAAATACAAGTGTGGAGAAGATCTGAGCTGGGTTTCCAGTCTGTGAAGAGAGGTAAGCATTGTACTTCAGCCGGAACCATGTTACTCTGATTTGTGCAAAACCAGGGTTTTTTGATTGAATGTCATGTGGATCTGGTTAGAGGTAAAGCATTCTGGAAAAGCAGCTACAGACAGCCTTGTCCTGGCAGCAGAATCATCCAGCCTGGCTAGCAACAAGCACGGCCCAGGCTGCCCAGGGCAGTGGTGGAGTCCCTGTGATCCCTGGAGGGGTTTCAAAGCTGTGGTGCTGAGGGACAGGGGTCAGTGGTGCCCTGGCAGTGCTGGGTTAATGGTTGGGCTCCATGATCTTAAAAGTCTTTTCCAGCCAAAAAGACTCTGTGACTCTGAAGTTCTCTTTGAGGCTGCAGGGGAATATATAATGCTGGAAGTCTTTGTTTTCCGGGTTTTCTGTTGACAGCCGAGTCTGTCCCCTTCAATCCTTCCTGCTCTGCCAGACATGAATGCCCGCTGAGAAACAGGGAGAGGGAAGTGCCCATCATACTTTCAGGACTGAGGCTGGTGGATTGGAGGTAAGAAATTCATAAGGAAAGTAGCCAAAGCCTTTGGCAAACCAGGGAAGATGTGATGAATATGTGTGCTCCATTTATATTTCTTCTTATTTCTCTTCAGAACAAAGAAACAGTCTGAAGAACGTGCGTGTTGATCTGTATTTGGGCATCAGAAGTCGAGTGGACATCTCATCACTGGCTCCAGGCTGCGGTGTTCAGTGGAACTCCCGGGCGGAGCGCAGCACGAGGCTGGGTGCATACTCTGTACCTCTGCCACCTGGGAGGAGACACCCCGGGCTGAGACAGACTAATCCCTCCTGCCCTTCTCAGCCATTCCAGGACACCACCGGTCAGCTCTCCAGTTCCTGCTTCCTGCAGCAGAATAATCTCCACTCTGGGCTGCAGCAGAGTGGCTCATCGGATTCCCCAGCTTGCTTTGTCAGTAACCCCTGCCGTGAATCTCCCTCCCACGCCTTGAGCTTTATAGTTTAGAGGGGAGGAGGAGTGAGAATATTGATTTTCCTCAACACCACCATCGGAAAGCCCAGGCAGCTGGGAGCTGCCCTGTACACCCTGCTTGCCATTGCTGGATAGAAAGTAGGACCAAGAATAGTGACTATCCAGTGGGAAAACAACAGCGTCGGTCTCCCGCTGCTTCTTGTATGGATCCTGTGAGCCCTACGCTGGTCAACGCACGTTTGTCGTCTTGTACTGTAGATTCCCCTCTCAGGCACGAAGCAGTGGTGTGTCCTGCTCCAAGGAGCTCTAGTGAAAGTTTGAACGCTTGTCATAGTCCAGCCCGGACCCTGGGGGACCTTGATCCATCTAGTTCGGGGTCCCATCAGTCTCTTCTGCAGTCCTCACAGATTTCTGCTAGCTTGTACTGTTCAATCCAGAGGCTTAAGCAAGAAGCTGCTTTGATGGGGGTATGGGGCTCCCTTCCTCTGGACCCCAAGTCATCTGCAGTCCCCGGCAGTTTGTGCTTTGCTCCTGATGATTTACCTCCTAGTATCCTGGGTGCGGGAGAACAGCTAGCTGGGGTAAAGACCAGTGCTGCTCAGGCAAGATTGAAATGGGGTGTCCCATTTGCTAAAGACTGGAGCCTCAGTGCAGTGACGAGGGACTTCCCTTGTGCAGAACCCCTCTCCGTCTCTCACAGATACGGATACATTGACTCAAACACATGGAGACCCAAAATTTCAGGTGACATCCGTCCAGAAACCCTTCCTTCTGGGATGGGCTCTGGCAGGTCTGTGGATACAGAAGCAGGATCCCCCTGCTCCCCTTACTTCAGGTGTCGGTCGCAGGCAAAGGCAACTCTGGAAACCAGTAGTCTTTATGTTCACGCGAAAGGTTATTCACCCAAAAAGGTTCTTAAAGGAGAAGAGACATCTAATGGGTCAGCACCGCGTGCTGTATCTTGGAAGAAAGACCTTCCAGCCAGTCTGTACCCAGGGGGTCTGCAGGTGTCAATGGAGACAGACTGGGGGGAGACTCAGATGAACGTTGGTGTAGCCATGTACGGGACTCCAAGGGATGTGTGTGTGAGAGTCAGTTCTCCTGGAGATAAAGAGTTTATACCAGTCCAGCAGCTTAGTATTAAATCTGTTGAAATCAACAGCTCTGAACCTCATGTTAAGTCCAGCAAAGAGTCAGACGAGGTATGTGACTCTAGATCACAAGCAGCCAGAAGAGTGACTGTGGTGGGTGGCAACCAGTCCAGCCCTTTCGGCGCTCAGGCTGAAGGCGGCTGTGGGGAGTATTCCAGCATAGATTGTAGGAATGTGAGCAGGGAAAGGAGAAACAAACACTCCCACCAAAGCAGCTGGAGGAACTGGGAAGCCAATGCCAATCTCAACCAGTCTGAAGAACATTCTGTGGAGAGGAGTGCCAAAGAACCTCAGTGCTGTGAAGAAGGGAGCTGGACACAGGGAACTGTGTCTAGAGAGGTGAGGGTGTGCTCACTGTGTAGTATCTTTGCTCACAGATGCTGCTTGTGCTTGGTTCCACTTCATGCTAGAGGTGCAGAGTTGAGGTAAAACAGTGATGGGGATGCTAGTCCTATAACTTTTCTGGCACTGAATGGCTGGATTTTCCTCTTATGGTCCTGCTCCATCCCAACATATGCTTCTTCCTGAAGACCACCTTGTTAGCTGGGTTGTTCTTGGGAATGTCAACACCTCTTTGTATTCTCTGGTTCCCTACATGCAGAGGGAAAGCATTCAACTGTTTTTCACCCTGTGTATAGTCGCAGGGCTGAGACTCCAGTTCTGTTGTGCTTTTCTGTGTCTGAAGTTTGTAAAGAACACTCACAGAACAATGGTGGGGACAGTGTCAAAGGCATCGGACATAATACACCACCCTGAGGCAGCACTGTTCTGGTCACCATCCAAACTGCCTTGCCATGCTGGGCACAGATAAATTCTTCCACAGAGTGGTGTGAATAATCACGGGCGTTGCTGTCCTTTGTTTGCAGGTCTGGGAGAAGAGATTCTGGTCGTTGAAGGCGAATGAGCAAAGGTGAAAAGACTGTGTGTTTGTGTGAGTGTGCTGGTAGTTAATGGGGGTGGAAACCACTGGAAAGCCCCATTCCTGGGAAACTTTGAGTCTAGGACTTTGCCTGCATTGCTCTGCCATGGTCGGCTGGGGCAGCGTCCATTTCTTTTCAAAGGGTTGCAATCCAGAATGGCCCATGCTCTGAAAAATCAACTTCTGTACCTTTTAAATTCTCACTTCTAAAATTCAACCTGGGTTGGTGCTGGCAGTGGAAATGTGTTGGTACCGTACGTGCTGCTGCTTAGTGCAGCCAGTTCCAGGGTTAGCAAAGATCAAGAACAGGGCTGACCCATGAGATGGGATTCAAATTTGTGACCTGTGGATGAGATCTGTGTGAGATTGCTACCAGTTTAGCGATGGTAGCAGTCCTTAATGCGGTGTGAGGCTCTTAGGGATGATTTGAAATACCTCATTTCAGCTTGCTGGCTGAACTCTGATTGCCACCTCCTGGCTGTGGTTACCTTTCCTTTCTGTTACCTGGAGCTCACATTTTGTTGTTTTGGTTTTTTTCCTCTAAGTTCCCAGCACTTGTGTGACAGACGAATACTAACGAGGTGTTTCCAAGCCTGGAAGGGACACATCCTATGGAAGAGGGCTGCAGCCAGGCAGCTTTACAGACAGCAGCTGCTTCGGAAGGGCCTTGGTGCTTTGCAGTGGGCTGTGCACCAGAGGAGGATGCAGCTGGAGGGAGCCCAGCAGAGACGTGCCTCAGCTCTGCTAGCTGGCACCTTCCGCAGGGTGAGGATGGGCTAGCGACAGCAGCAGTGGTGCTGAGTTTTGTTGCACAGTCAGAGAAGGCAGAAATCCTCTTTGGACAGGGAGGAGGGGATGGGTACCCTGTGTGAATTTCAGAGATGTGGATCCTGATACTGATGCTCTGTCTGCGGTTTGTTCTAATCGTGCGGCTTCCCTTTCAGTGGAAGGAAGCTGTGGCAAAGCGGAGCCAGAGGCAAGTTCTGCAGCCTGAGCTCTGTTCTCATACACAGAGTTCGTCGGTGGGGGTTTTTGGAGTAGGAAGATTAGCAACTATGACAACCTCAGCTCAGCACCAGCTTACAGTAGGATACTCCAAAGAAGCCGAGCAGGCTTGTAGGTAAGCCGAGAGCATTCTCTTGCTGTTATCTTGGACAAGTGGAGCTGTACAGACAAAAGATACTTTTTTTTTTCTTTTTTTTTTTTTTTCCCCCCCCCTCAAAAGGTGGGAAACTCATTTGCAGGTCCGGGGATGTATTGCTGAGATAAGCACGGCGAGAATTAGTAACTTAGTTTTAAGAACTAAACAATCCTATTCCAGAGCTTCTGTGCACTAGTGTTCTCAGTCTGATTTGAGTGTCTGACAGCAGTACTCCTGTACTACTTCTTGAGTTCAGTTGTCACCTGTATATGTGATACAGGCGTAAATGAGGTCAGAGTGAGGCAATACTACAGTCTCTAGCAGGATGCTAGAGGTGTCAAAAGAAAAACCTGTTGTTGTGCTGTCTAAGGGAGAACAACAAGGCCAGACAACAAGAGAGAGCTGCCTAGGGAGAAGGAAGGCTCTGGATTCCGTTCTCTGGGTGCCTCTTTGGACAGAAGGATGCTAAAGCATCCTTGTGGCTTTTTCAGGGTGCAGAGAGGACTGTGGACACAGCTTCATCGTAGGCAGAGAGGAGATGAGTTCTGCTGGAGAGCTCAGGCAATCAGAGATATGAGACAACTTGCTGGTAAGCACACATTCCGTAGCCTTGGAACAGCTTGGAGACAGTGGCTGTTTCACCGTGTTTCTTGGTTTGTGTTCAGTTGTTTGATCAGACTCTTGCAGAACCTGGGCCAGTGTTTGTGATGGTGGAGGGTGGCTCACTCACTGTGTCATAGACCCTTTGCCACGTTCCTTGTATCAGTGCAGCCACAGCAGATGCTGTTGCTCCAGCAGTGTGAGCTGTCTCCCTTACGTGCCCTTTCTCAGATAGCTGGAGATCAGCCAGGGAATGTTTGCTGTGTGATCTTAAGTTGTTTGAAGTTCTTCTCAGTTATTTTTCTTTCTGTCAATCTCTTCCTGCCCTGCAACACAGCAGCTTTCAGACTGTGGCGCCTGCAGAAAGAGCTGCTGAGCAAAGAGGAAACCAAGCTTTTGGAAGCCCGTGCTCTTCTGGAAAAGAAGCAGCTAAGAAACATTTTCTGGATGTGGCGTTCCCGATGCTTGGAAATGAAACAGATTTTAGCACTGACAAGACTCATCCAAAGAAACTTGGTCTCCCGGTAAGTTGATGAGGTCTGTTCCCTGGGAAAGCCTAAGGAATGACAGAGCCAACCCAGACAGCGATGTGTTGTTCCATGTTAAAGCCATCTATTCATTTGGGTTAGGAGTTAATAAAGATGAAAGTAGGGATAGAAACATGAGAAGGACCTACTGATGCCAGGGACATTACAACTTGCCTCCTGTGCACTGCCAAAGCTTTTTGGTCCTATCCTTTGACAGCTTCTGTCTGTCTTTTCTGAACTAAACCTATTCCTGGGAGGGGACACGAGCTTGTACATATGGATTTCCATGTGATGTTATTTTTCCCCTGATATTCTCAGGTGCTTCAGTGCATGGAAGGAGACTGTTGAGCAGAAGGTGCTTTACAGGTGTAGCCTGGCCCATCTCACAACAGTGTCCCTGAGAAAATTCTTCCAGCAGTGGGTTCAGATGCTGCAGGTCAGAGAAGGCGAGAAGCAGGCAATGGTGAACTTCTTCCTCCTACGATGGAGGCAGCATTATGGTGAGCAGCTTGGGGTCTGGGCAGAGTCTAAGATTTAGGGGTGCTTAGGCTCCTTTCCACTCTTCTTGTGTGGTGAAAACCATCTGAAAACAGCCTGATAACACAGAGGCTCAGATGACACATGGTAATAACAAACCAGACTGGGCAGAAGATGAGTTGTTCTGGATGTGTCAGTGAAGCTATGGGGAGATTTGTTGTTCTGCTTCATAAACTTTGCTGAAAAGAAGCAGTTAGAGGGCTGGGCTGAGTTTCTTAGGAATGCCTTCTGACAAATGTTGCCTCTTGTCACTCTCTGTAACTGGTTATGGACCAGTTATGAGCTTAGCAGCTGTCAAGACTGAGACAAAGAGGCATGAAGATCAGCCACTATGGACTGTAGAGAGACGGTTTTCAGAGAAAACAGGCTACTCTCTTGACAACTTCTGCCAAAAGGTGAAGCTCCAGAGGGTGTATCTGCTGTGGAAAGCAAGGCTGTGCGAGCATCAGAGAGCTGAGTGAGTAAGAACAGCCAGTTCCTGGAGCCCTGCCCTCATTAATAGTGTCCACTTGACTTTATGGTCCTTCTGGGAGAACCCCTTTTGCCGTCTGTCATCCATCATGTCTGTAGTAGTGTCCCCCTCTGGTATGCCTTTTCAGCCACTTTGCTGTCTCAATATCTTCTCTCTCAGTTCTTTCTCTCAGACTTTGGAGCAGTGTCGACTCAGAAAAGCTCTGAAGTTATGGCACCAAAAGTGTCTCATGCTGAAGACGACTGAACAAATTCCGAAGCACTTGCACAGGACTGTTGATGAAGAACCTCTTGCCATGCTGTTTTCTGAGGACCTCTCAACATCTTCTGGCTTTGAGAGCAGTGCTCTAGCTACTCTGGCCTCCCAAAGCTCACTGGAAAAGGTGAGGAGGTGGTGTATCCAGACTGCTCTGAGGTACTAAATTGCTGGGTTTATTGGGTGAAAGATTCTGCTTCAACGTGATACTGTCATCAGCAAACTGTGCTTAGTATTTAGGCCTGAAGAGCACTGAGCCTGTAGGGTCCTGGAGTTTAAATATAATCAAAAATCATAACATTGCTTCTCCCTGTGCCCTTCCTGGCTCATCACTTAGTGATATGGGGAGGTACCAAGCTAGTGAGGTCCTCTTGTGCCCTTGCTCCTGTTTGTGGCTGCCTGGTGGAAGGGATGAGGGACAGAGAGCCTCCTCACCGAGGACCTGCATGCACCTGCTTCCCCATTTTCTCAGTACAGAAATAATTGTATAATTATTCAGCGTAGAAACAGTATGTTTGCACTCCAGAGCTGTCCTTGCTAGCCTGCAGTTCCTTTGGACGCATCCTGGATTTCCCTGAATCCTTGCCAAAAAGAGGAGTAAGCAGCACGATCAGAACTGTTAGCTGAGTGATTGCACTGCGAGGACACTCGCCTCACGGTGGGGTCTTCTCTCCATCCCTGCAGGAATGCAGTTTTAGTGACAGCAGCCAGCAGAGCTTCTCCTCCATGCTGACAGCTGAGGATGCCACACGGGTGCCATGTTACAATTCTTCCCTGCAACTACTCCAGTGCACAGAGCTGCCAGCGGAGCTGGGTGGGGAGCTATACTTGCAGGCCTCCTCTCCTCCCCAGAATACTGGATCTGGGTGAGTTGGAGACCGGTTCCTTGGGATACTGGTAGCAGTGGCCCTTTGTTTGGTCTGGCTGAATTCCTTTCCTCTGGATAGTCCCTCATGTCACCTCACGCTATCTTTTATCCGTTCTTTCCCTTTTCCCCCGATGTTTTTGTTGTGCAGAGGAAATTGGTTTGTGGGAGATCAGGTCCAGTCTTTGGTGCCGCAGAGTCCAGACAGTAACATCCAGCCTCTCACCAGTTACTCAGTCTGGGAGGAGGTAAGGCTGAGAAGTGCTGTGAAGCATGTAAAAGTACAGATGTTTTCTGCATAGCCCAATTTAGTGAACAGCCTTTGGGTTTCACTGTCAGCATAGTGGAGGTCTCACTGCTGTTCTCTCTTTGTTCTTCTCTCTTCTTTCTCAGACAGAAGGTTTGGGAAATTGTGGCATTTCTCAAGGTAACTCTGTCCTGCCACTTGCCAGCTGAGTTGGAAATTGGCCAGCGTGTCGAGGGTTTGAAAGGGATGTGTTAGATCCTCACATTTGGGTGTCTGTGGGGTGTGTGGGGGTTAGCAACGGGGAGTTAGGCAATTGTAGAAGTCACAGAGGCAAGGAGAAAGGGCTGAGCTGCACAGAGTGACTGTTACAGCAGCAGTTCAAGGCTCTTTTTTTTTTTTTTTTTTGCTTTTTGGGATTACAGGACTGGAGTTCTGACAAGGAGGTGAAGAGTTGCTGGCACCAAGCAGAGAAATGCTGCCTGCAGAGGTACTTCATTGTCTGGTCAGCTCGAACTCAGCAACTTGTAAAGGCCCAGCAGCACTGCAGGCTCATTCAGCTGTCTGGGTAGGTATTGTGCTTGCCAGGAGTTTTCTAAAGCTGCCTATTTTGAGAGCTTTACACTTGCTTTAAAAAAAAATTAAAAAAATCAAATATTCCTATAGCTATTTTTTCCTTCTCTTCAGTGGGAGTTTTGCAGGCCCTTATGTTGGGGTTTTTTTTTCCTGCTTCAACATTATCATATCTGAACACAGTAATTTCTGGTTTGATGGGATGCCTCACGAATTAAAACAAGCCCAGCACTGCTGGTGACAAGCTTTGGTAACATCTTACCCACGGACCTGCCTTTGCCCTCTACTCATTCAGAACTTGGAGAACAAGAGGCTTGACACAGCCAGGACAGAACATCTTACACCCAACAACTCCCCCTCTGTTGTTTCCCTTGACATTTAATGGGGAAAGGATGTTAACAGATCAGATATATTTCCCAAACTCCCTCATTTCTAAGTTTATCGTTAAAGTTTTAGTTACAAGGGTGTGAATTTGTGTGAGTTGTTCCTATAGTTGGAGGTGTTCCCATGACCTTTGTCTTTCTCAGAGCCTTTCTCAGCTGGCACCACTGGGTTGTGGAAAATAAGAAGCAAAGAGCGGCAGCAGCCCTAAAACATCAAGTTCATTGCTGCCAGAAAGCTTTCAGCCTGTGGAAGAAGAGACTGGTCCAAAAAGTGGAAGCTGACAGGAGATTCAGGTGTCACGTTCACCAGATGACTGCTGATGCTCTGTGGCGCTGGCATTCCTGCTGGCAAAGTGAGTTACTCCAGCACTCGTGTCCCTAGGAGAGGGATGCTGGGGGAATGGGTGGGGTGGAGAAAGTGCAGTGGTTACAGCTGCTTCTGGTTGTAACTCTGGGCACTGCTCCTCTGGAATGGCATAGTCCCCGGGTCAGTAAGTGCCTGTGGCATGGTATTCTTGTGGTTACAAGCAGGATATGTGCCCTGCTTTATGCTGGAGGAGATGCTCCTTTGGCAGCTGATTGGAACAAGGGTGGATCTCACTTTGCCTGCACTACCAAAGGAGTGTTCAAGTAGTGCATGTGAGCTGCTGGGGAGTAAATGGAGCTCAGATGCAGCATTCTAGGCTTGAACATGTCTCCTCAGACCCAGCGGTCAGGCTTTGCTTCAGTGGGAGCAGGGGATATCTTCTGGGGCTGCTTAACAGCCTTGATCCTGCCCTTCAAGGGATTCCAAGTGCTTTAAATGCTAAGGACTTACGCTCTGCCAGGGAAGGAGTGCTCTAGTTTTTGATGGAAAACTGCCTTGCGGATGAGAGTTGAAGTGATCTGTGATCTGCTGCTTGCAGAAAGGCAGGGGAAAAAAGAAAGGGTCAGACTGCCTCGCAGACAAAAAACTGTGAGTCTCTTCAGCTGCTAAAGAGAGGACAGGAAATCTTAGGCAGTCTGGTCCCATTTGGTATTTGCAGCAGATGCATTTTCTTATCTTGTCTGGATTCTGCAATGGAAGGGGAAAAAAAAAATCATTGGGCTCAGCTCAGCAAGCTCTTGTGTTCTCTCGCAGGGAGTCGTGCTGTGAGAGAGCTGCAGCAGCAGTGGGCTCAGCACAGCTGCCAGGAGAAGAGGAGGCTGGTCCTGCAGACGTGGTGTTGCCAAACAAGGAAGCAGAAATACGCTGCTTTGTTCTGGGAACGTCATCTCCTGCACAGGTTTGCTTCCTACCCCCAAAGCTTTGAGTGGAGAGCCAGTCATGTAGCAGAAAATCCAGTGTATTCAGACCAGAGCCTGGGTTTGAAAGTACAGCTAACTTGAAGTTGTACCTCTGTAGGAGTGCTTCCCTGGGGTGCTCCTACAGGAAGGGGTCAGTTACCTGTAGCCTCACACTCATCGTCTCGTTCTTCTTGTTCAAAAATTCTTTGCTTTCCGGAACTTCTGTTCAGCCTTAATTATGCAGCGTGGTATTTGTAAAACTTAGCAAGGGAGGTGCAAACAAATTTGTATAGTTTAAAAAAAGCGCAATCCCTGTTTCCACTGGAATTATTTAGTATTCACTGAAAGGAATTACCAGGAGGAGGTCTTACAGAGATCTGGTGTTAACAAATATGATTTTTTAAGATTCTAGACACAGTGTGTTGATATTCATTGGAGCTGATGTAAAAAAATGAGCTCGGTGTATTCCTGCAGAAAAGCAATATTCAGTAAAGCCTCTGAAGGGAGAACTGTGATAGTCAATTCATCACGGTGTTAGTTACAATATAAGTGAAGCTGTAGTATGTTTTGGAGTCCTATGTTATGGTGCAGATCCTGAAAACAAAAGGATTTAGAGGAGAAAGGTGTCTGCTGCCCGTCATTAACAACTTCTTTTCTCTTTTAGCTGTTGTCCAGCAGCTTTCTCACTGAAACCTGTTTTGTTTGTGGTTTATGTTCTGTGAGACTCCTGCACCTGAAACGCAGCGAAGTGTCCAGAGACAGGAATTGTTCAGGGGGTTCTCCCTGAGATAATTCAGGAGGATAAGAGTGAAATCAGATTATTTATGCTGAGGATTCACTGAAGGCATGAAAAGTGCAGGTTTGGCTCTAGCAGGTTTCCTTTTGAATTGCAGGTACAGGCTGAGAGGAGACAAAAGATCTGCAGAGGAAAAGAGCAACTAAAAACCCAGTAAAAGCTCAGTGAGAGACTCTGCTCTCACCCCACCCAAGTGCATTTTCTTCTGCAAATCAATCTGTGCAGTGGAACCCCAGTGGGAAGCGTGTCTCAGAAAAGTCCTTAATGTTGCTTCGTCCTGTAGAGTCTGTCTCCACCATTAATCTTCCTTCCGAGCTCTCCTTTGATGAGAGAGCACTTCTAATTTCTCACCTGGATATGGTACAGGCTGAGCTCTGTCTCTTCTGAGGGGGGCATTTTTCATGCTAGGATAACCTGCAATAGATTCTCTTGATCTTCAGAGCAGCCTGCCAGGCAGAGGATATTTACACCTCGGCCCTATGGTGCAGTGGGGTGATTTGCATAATGAAAGTCCAAGTGGAACAAGGAACCCGAAGGATAAGCCAGGAGTTAAAAGCAGATTGGCTTCTGGGGTTGCAGAGGACGACTGTCCTCCTGTGCATCATCAGCCTGCGAGATACGGGGAGATTATTGTGGGTGCAGATTTACAGGGCTGGTCAGAGTAACTCCTGTAGACAGTGCCTTGGTTTGTTGGTTTGTTTTTTTTTTTAAATAAAATCATCTCCTTAAAGATTCTAGTTGTCCATCCCATATATGCAGGCCATTAGATTGTGACAGCCAAGAAAAAGATGAATATCTGAATCTTGACAGCAAGTTGCTGTCTTAAATCCAGCCTGGTTCTGCAGCAAGCAGGTGTAAGCAGCCTGCTGGGTTCTGTGCTCAAGACGATTTTATCTGTATTATTCTTGTGCCATAAGGAAAAATCCTTCCTCAGGCATTATCCTAAAGGTCAACTGAGACACAGAGAAAGACTGAAGAGTGACTGATTTAATTCTTTTTTTTTTTTTTTTTTTGAGGGATCTGCTCTGTATGATGGCAGGGCAGCCCAGGAAAAGCATTTTTTTTTTTTGTAGGTAAGGGAAAGCCCTATAATGCAACACTGCATTCAGTGCCCAGGGGCCTTTAAAGAGGAGGAAATGCTAAAACGGGCAGAAGGAAGCAGATATACTCCTGGGGGTTGAGGAGTTGAAAGGTAACAGTGCTGGGAATCTGAAGCAAAATGAGTTTTTAGAGGAAGGAACCTGTAGTGAGGTGTCTGAACTTCACACCTCCCGAGGACAAGGCACTAGAAAAATGAGTAATAAGGGAAAAGACATGGAAAAGTTGATTGCAGAAGGAATCGACAGAATAGGAGCAGTCTTTTTTTTTGTCTTGTTGACCTTGCTTTGACTACTTATGTGTGACACTGGGGTGAGAAGGTGGAATTTGGTCTACAGCCTGACATGGAGATGTGACTTTAGGCATCCACCACTTTTCTGGGCTTGTATTGCTTTTCAGGTGCCTGGTCTCCTGGGGCCAGGTGGCTGCTTGCAGACTGAGGCAGCAGGAAGCCCTCTCCCATTTTAAAAGAGTCAGAGAGCACCGTCTCCTGGTGGTGAGCTTTACTGTGTGGAGGGTGAAATTCTTGAAAGCTGAAGAACAGGTACTGGGAGAGAAAAAACAGAAGTGGCAGGAACCCTCTCAGGGCAAAGCCCATCACCGCTGGCGATTGGCCTCAAGAGGACAGCAAGCCCTGCACCTTGGATCTGTGGAGATGGTAAAAAAGGTAAGAACAGACCGAGGTCCCGATGACACAGTTATTCTGAACGGTGTGTTTTCTCCTGAAGGCCTCTGTTGGCTCACTTAGGCACTGAGATGTGGGGACAAGGCTTGTACAAAATCCTGGGCTGACTTCTGGTGACTGCTTAGTCCCAGCCTTGAAATTCTTTCCAGACTGTGCACCCAGCTTCATCACCATAATCTGGCACTGCTTGCAGCAACCATCTGGAGCACAGCCATAAGGACTGGGGATGTTTTGACCAGAGAGATGAGCACTCCTTCCTCTCTGCTCCAAGAGGAGATGGGATAATCACTGTCCCTGCAGAGCAGAGCGAGCTGTCAGAGTTATGGCCTTTTTCAAAAGACCCATGGCTTAGCAAACCCCAAAGAGGTCGATTGTTTTTGAAGGGCTGAGTCAGTCCTGCTGGGATCTCATCTGTGTGGTTTCCAGTTGGAGTCTAGCACCGTGAACTGCCTGCAGGGATAGGAACAAAAACACCAACATAAATGCACCTCTGAGGCTCCTTTGCGTGTGCGCGTTGTGTTCGGTCACGGCTGGGGTCGTGCTATTTCTCTCCACAGGCCTGCAACCACTGGACAAAAGCAGCCGCCTTTTCCCAGTGCTCCCGGCAGCGCAGCACCCTGATCGGTGCTAGGAAGAGCAGGAAGATGTCTCTGTCTTGGTCCCTGAGTAAGACGCCCCCTCCTCTCTTCCTTTCGTGGGGCTGTGGGGGTTGTGTGAGGGAGGCGGGAAGGGGAGTAGTGTTTTTGCCAGCTAGAGACTGGGATTCCTCTGTGGAGTAGGTGCTTGTGGCACTCGAACTGCGGGTTGCCTCTGCGTTCAGGAGCCAAAGGACTGAGGGCTCATGGCAACTCTGGACGATCCCTCTGACGTTCGCTCCTGTGTGATTCCTCTTTTCTTCCCCAGAAAGCAGAAGAGGCAGAGAAAATGGTTCACCACCAGCTGCCCCTCACGGGCTTTTTCCCAGTGCCATTCGCCGCTGGCTGGTGATCTACAGAAGCCAAAATAGGGCCGAAAGGCTGCAGCTCCCTCACCTGGTAGAGACACCTGCTGTGGTAGGACCCTCTCCTGCACATAGAAGGATCCAGGAGAACAAACCAGAGGTGGACTCGGAGGAGTGGGATGAGAAGTTGCTTGGGTAAGTGGAGGAAGCTCTGGGCTTCCTCTTGTTGCTTCCATCAGGGGAGGATTCCCTGTTAGTGCTGCTGGGCTGATAAAGCTTATCTTCCCCTCTTGCCTGTAGGAGGAAGTATCTGAGGTGGTGGCATTGCACAGTGACACTTCGCCGGTGCCAGCGTCACAGGAGACTGCGCTGTCTGGCGCGGGGGTGGCATCAGTGGAAAGAAGCCAGCAGGGTGGTGGTCCTGGCTCGGGTGCTGGTGGGTGTCTGGTCCTGCCACTGGGGGGGAGCGATGGGTGGCACTGGGGCACTGGGACTTCGTTAGCCACAGTAGTTGCAGATGACAGTAGTTCAGCAACAGCTTTGTTAGGAGGCAGCTTTATTCGTTACCAACGCAAAGACACTTAAGAGGGACGTGGGAAAGCAACTGGAGGCAAGGTGGGACTAGAGGAGAGTGGGGTGGTTTGTCTGCCAAAGCCCAGTTAATCTGTGCACTTCTTTTTCTCCTGGCAGGACCAGCAGCGGCTGCTGGAAAATGCCTGGAGGGTGTGGAGAAGGCGACACTTGCAAAGCTGTGTGGTGCAGAAGTTTTTGGAGGAGGAAACCAAGAGCCTGCTATCTCAGGTAACCATTTATCACTGCTTTCATCCTGTGGACCTCAGTGGACCTAGAAACACCTCAAAGGAACAACTGGTGTTCCCTGTACCTCCCTCCCCCCACAGAGCACTTGCTTAGGGAGAAGTTGACTACACTGAGGAATGGGACTTGCCTATAACGAAGGGAAATAGCCTCTAGCTTTCTGTGGGCTCATCTTTGGGTGCTTTTTTCAGGCTTTGTGTCAGCAGTTTTCCTTGTGTGCCCCTTTCCCCACTGGTACTGGAGATGTTAATCCACTAATCCCCTGCCTCTCAAGAGCCCACTCAGGGGAGAAACAGGCTCCACATTGGTGCAGGGGAATTGTGCTGACTTGCACCCGGGGCAGGCAGATTGCTGTAAATTGGAGTCGAGGAGGAAAAGCCTTAAGAGCTTAAATAGCCAGTTTGCTTCTCTGCCTGTCCCCCAAAGATCTGTGCAGGATTAGGTCCTCCTTTAACTGAAATTAGAGGGCAGAGGGGGCATTGCTCTTCTTTTTCTCACATTGATTTGTACTCTGTGCTTCACTTACTGGCTCTGGGAACACAGGGGAGGCCGGGAAGGGCTCTGAGTGGAGGGCGAGGCCACTGCTAAGGGGAAAAGCTGCACTTAAGGGGCTCTGTGAGGGTGGCTGCAGCCCCCAGAGGGTAACCTGGGTGTTTCATTTGTCCACTTTTACTATTTAAGGCCTTTGGAAGGTGGCGTCAGCTCACAGCGTTCAAGCTCAAGGACAAAAGACCCTCCTGAAGGGTGGGGGGCCAGCCTGCCAGCTGCTGCTTCTTTGGGGACACTGGAGGATACTGCTGGCTGTCGCCACAGAGGGATGGGCCTGTGCAAATGAGAAAGCCACAGCTCTGCTCCCCTAAAGCAGTGCAGTGCTGCAGGCCAGAAGCACCACAGCCAGAGGACAAGCAGGAAGAGATGGTACCTAGTGAAAGCTCCTCTTTCCAGGACTGATATCCTACCTCCCTAAGGGGCACAGATGTGAGAAGTTATTCCCTGTTGTTGTGAGGTTGCATTCCCTTCCCCTCCAGACCCTGATTTTGCTGGAGTTCTGATTAAAGATCAAAAAACCCCCCCTTATAGGCTCCCCCTTTACTCAGTGTTTGTTTTTCTTGGACAGTTTAGTGGCATGCAGCAGAGTAAGCAAATACATGAGTCTTAAAATGATGTACAGGAGTCTGCCTGGGCAAACACTGTCCTGGGCAGGTCCTGTTGATTCCAAGGTCTGGACTGTCCTCAGTAGGTCTGAACACAGTTCTTTATTTTCATTTGACTATTCCCCTGGGGGGTATTCCCACGTGGCTTCCACCTCCTCCCTCTATCTAGGTCCATCAGCTCTTCATTAAGCCTTTCAGTGGGTGGCCAACCTCTTGACTGCTTCCTGCTGGTTCCTTTCTGTGCTGAATGGACGAGGGATGAAGAAACCTGCTGGGAACAGCTGAGCACCAAAAGCTTTGCTGAGGCAAGACAGGCGTGTCTGACCCCCAACCTTCCCCTTACTTGCTCCTGTGATTGATGCCCTGTAATTACCCTGGATATATGAGCCCAGTCTGAGACAGCTGTAATGAGAGGGTCTGAAGAATCTGGAAAAGGCTTTTCTTCCTTGCTTGTTTGAAAGGGATGCTCACAGCAGGGCAAGGATCTCAAAATTCCATGGGGAGCTGCCCCAAGGCCTTGTTTTCCTATCCTGTGGTAGCTTTGCAGGATTGCTAAGTACACAAAGCAGCCTCTATGGCTCTCCCAGCTCCTTATTTTGAGGCTGGGGGTCCTAAGGCTGTTTGGAGTCATTAGGTCAGGAGAGACAGGCCACCTTTCCCAACAGGCACTGGAAAAGAACCACCCCAACTCCTGTGGCCTTGTAGAACTGAGCCAAAGGTTTGTAATTAAGTGGCTGCTGTTGGGTGAATTGTAGGATTTAAGGTTTCTCTGCTCTACCAGAGCTTTGCCCACACTTTAATTAGGGCATGTGGTGAAAGTGAAGGCAGAGAACCACCCCTAAATAATTTGGTTTAACATTTTCCCTTGTGCCAGGCTGATTACACTGCAAACACATCTTTGCTACTTATAAGACTCCAGCCTAGCACAGGAGACATTTGTATTTGTGTATTTTAATGTATTTAATCTAAGAAATAGTGTTTCATCCAGAAATGAAATTAATATTTTCTTATTAAAAAGGAAATAGGAAATACAATAAAAGGAGACACAAGTTAGGGAAAAAACTTGAACCACCTTCTGGAGTGAGTGCAAAAGAGCCTGATATGATCAGTTATGAAGAAACACATCTTAGGAGTGCAATATAAAAGTAACTTGACCTTCTTTTCAGGATTGGTAACTATAGTCTCCTTGCATAGGCACTGCTGACTGGAGTGTTTCTGCCCCCAAAGCAGCATCTCTGGCCTGAGAGAGTTACTGGAATCCCACTGAATTTTACCACACTGATGCACAAGAATAGTTCAGTTCCTGGGATCACCACAGCCATGATAAGCAGCTCCTCATCCTGCAGAGCTGGCCTTCAGGCTCAGTTTGGAGCCTCATCTCAGGTAGTTCTGGCTGTTGGTCAGTGAGAAGGGGCCAGGGAGCCTTGGTGTGGGGACAGAAGAGCTGTAGTGTGGGTAGATCAGAAAGCTCACTGGGTTTAGGAGTGTGTGGGCCACCATCAGCACAGGAGCTGCTTATTCTCTCCCCAAAGTCAGTGGACGGAAGGAGGAAGGGAGGGATTAAAGAGGAATTTTCACTGCTGAGTTGGAGAATTCAACAGCTCAAAAGTATCCTCCACGACCTGCCAGAGGCAGTTTTCGAGGGGGAAGTCATTGTCCACCAGGTTGACCAAGTAGTAGTTGTCGTGGATGTACTGGATGATCATGCGAGAGGGTGACTCCTCTTCATAGAGCTTGGCCCATTGCTCGATCCACAGGGCAAAGGCCTCATCCTGCCAAGGAGAAAACAAATGCTGGCAGTGATGCGATGCACACGTCGCAGAGCTGCATTTTTCTCTTACTGCATTTAGGCCCAACCCGTGCCACACGTGCCTGTCCAGCCTGGGGCTTGTTTCTCCTCTGTAAAAACTGGAAAAGCTGAGCAACAAGCCTCCTGCTTCCAGTCAGGGGGAAGTGCCCAGAACTGAAGGAGACGCGTTTGCAATAGAATGGCTCAACACTGCCCCTGTGCGTGGAAGAGGAGAGGGAAAGCTATCACCCAGAGCCTGAAGTAGGCACATTGCAGGCTCCCAAGCCTTGGGCACTTGGTGTCTCTGAGGAGGTACTGCTGGAGCAAGGCTCTCCTCACTGAGGGAGCAGGAGCAGCAGTATCTGGACCTCTACAACCCCATATCACAACAGTATCTAGTGTGAGAAGTGTCACAAACCAAACCAGACACTGAACTGAACTTCCAGGGCATCAGAGCAATGCATCTGGCTGGAGGGAGGAGGACTCACCTTCCAGGAGAGGAAGCTTACAGGATCCACTACAGTGGGCTGGATGATCTCTCTGCCTGGAAAGATGCCCCAGGTGACAGCATTGGGTTGCAGATCTGGAGCGTTTGTGATATTCTGACCCTGCCAAAGGAAGGAAAAACCTTTCTGAAGCAACTGCTGGAAGAGGGATGGGGTGAGTCAGAAGGGCATTTACCTCCTCCTGAAGCGATCAGGCAGCTGCTGTACATCACAGCTGACTTGTTTCCCTTCCCTTCCCCAGCCCCTGGTGTCCCACTGGGTTCACAGTGATACCTGAATCTTTGATGTCTGCCTCTCTCCCCAGGTGGTGAAAGGAAAGCATCCTAGAAACAACAGCCTACCTTGACATTGACTATGTGGTAGTTCACTCGCAGCTCGTACTTCTTCAGCACTTTGAGCAGTGCCGTGACGATCTCGCTGGAGGCGAAGAACTCCAGGTATGCCTACAGGGAGGGGTGGGAAGGGCAAAGAGAGGAATTGCTGGGGACACATACAGGCAACTGGGAAAACAGCTGCACAGTCTGAGCTGCTTGGAAACCATGCAGCTGAAGAATTATGTCCATTTTCTGAGATGTACTACAGAGGAGGCTTGAACAAAGGGCAGAGCAAAGTAGAAGGGGGTGTGGGAGGAGAAATAAAAAAATTAGTGAGAGCAGAGGTGCCAGCCAAGGAGCAGCCAGCTCAGGAAATCTCTAGTCTTCCTGTTTTATACCCACGGAAGCAGACAGGCTGGAATAAGCACAAGTGTTGTCTGTGCCTGGGAAATTACTTGTGCCAGACATGGTAGAGTGACTGGAAGAGGCCTGAGCTCAACCTCATGGTATC